>CALNHX010003662.1:0-144391 GCA_940337035.1 Agriotes lineatus | reverse complement strand
TAAATCAGTTATGCTTTCATTTTTTATATTGGTTTCTTGAATCGATAATACTTCCACTTTGTATTTCTCTAGTTGGTTAGTTAGTTGTTTCAAAGCTCCTTCACAATTTACTCCTCTGGTGTTCCATGTACTACCTAATTTCCACAGGCACTTATTTTTATTTGGATTTTTTGGGTTTGTCGTCTCTTTTTTGATTTTCAGCTCCTCAATCCTATCTAGCCAGGTTTTCATCTCGTCATCTCTTTTCTCGATCTTTGCTAACTGTTTCAGTTTCCAGGGGGTGTATCTTAAAATTCTTCTGTTATCATTGAATTTTCTAATTTGGACCTTTTTATGTAATAATTCCCGCTGTTGGTGTAAAGATTGCCTTTCTGTATCTCTTTCCTCTTCTTTTCTGCTTTTAATTCAGCTAGCAAGGTTGTTGTTTCCTTTAGTTCAGTAGTACTTTTATTTAATTCTGTTAATACTGCTCTATTTTTCTTTTTCAGTGTTTGTAATACTTGGTTTATTTCTTTCGCCGTCTTTTCTATCGTGGTTTTCCGTATTTAATCTTGCGTTACTCGTTGGCTTTACAGAATATTTACATTTAAAAACACGCACGCATTACCGGTTTTCACAACTCACTTGCGTTTACATTTGTTTATGTTGCGATTAACCTTGACCTGACACTCGTTGTTAAGTGTTAATTTAAAGTTGATCTAGCCCCGCGGCTCCTACTTTACTTTACTTCGCTTTATTATCACACCTTTCTTTCGTTTATCCAAAACTGTTAGTCCAATAATCGCTAATTTTACGTATCTTATCTGCACTTTGAAAAAACTTTCGCGTGACGGTACCGCCTTGCCAGTTGACGCGTCGACACTCCGTGCTTCTCTAGTAACCATAACCAAAATTATAAGAGAAGTAAGTACAAAGAGGGGAATTGACCCCAGATTCTGCAGATTAGCCCAAAATACCTATTCAGGTTTTCTCATGACCAGCATTTTATGGGCTATGGCGACTCTCGACTTTCCGGAGGAGTTTTTGCCATTTGTGTCACAGTTTCACAAAACTCCATATACGTATGAAATGGTCATCGGGAAGAATTTTGTGTCTTTTGTAGGTTCGATAACGATTTTTTCGTAAAATAATTCTAACAGTGGAAGCACCTAAATCTATTGCTTCAGCAATTTGTTTAAAGGATTAATCTGGATGGTCATGAGAGGTAGTACAAACCATTAGTCTCTTTAAATGTCTGTCTTCGTTGGAAACAATGCAGGAGTCGAGGTATACGAAGGGATTGCTATTGGGGACGAAGATGTACTGGGGGTAGAATTTGGCTGCTGTAAATGTTCAATTTCTGCAGAAGTAATTAGATTAAAAATTTGCATTTTCAGTTGCGCTTGCAGAGCGCTCGATCAGTCATTTTAAAGCCAATAGTAGTGCCCGCACCAATAACAGAAATTTGGAAAGCTGCTGCAGGATTCAAAAATGAATGGAATTTTCCTCATTGTATTGGTGCCATTGATGGCAAAAATGTTACTATAGAATGTCCCAAAGCGAGTGGTTCGTTATACTTCAACTATAAAAAGACATTTTCAGTTGTACTCATGGCGATCACAGGCCCGGATTACAAATTTATTTCTGTTGATATCGGAGCTTATGGCAAAAACAGCGATAGAGACATTTTTTCTAAGTGTCATGGGCAAAGCACTTAATAATGATAAATTACATATACACAAAGACGATGCTCTTCGCAATAGTGAAATAAAAGCTCTATACGTCATAGTCGGAGATGAGGCGTTTCCTTTAAAAACTTATCTATTGCGACCATGTCCTGGTATACAATTAGATTCCATCGATAAAAAGGTATTTAATTATAATAGACTATCAAGAGGTCGTTGTATAGTCGAAAATTCGTTTGGAATATTGTTACAAAAATGGCGAATTTATAATCGAAGAATACAGTTAGCTCCCGAAAATGTGGATATGGTGATAATGGCAACATGTTGCCTTCATAACTTTTTAATTGACGGTAACACAATGCATCATTTGGACGACACTCCATTGCAGAAAGAAACACTACAGCCTATACCAAAGCAAGGAAGCAACTCGTTTGCAGTTGCATTTAATGTCAGAGACATAACAGTTTTAATAATTATTTTAATTCACCTGCAGAGGAACTCCCTTTCCAACTACAGATGGTACAGTGTGGAGGATAACTAAAATTAATAGATTTAAAATACATATTCTTCCTAGGAACATTTATAACCAATAGTATATGAAATTACCTATGTCACACTTTGTTGTATGTATATGTTGTTTAATAAAACTTTTAAATTATGTTTTGGGTTTTTTTAAAATTTTAAAGCTACTTTTAAACAAACTACCGAAATTGGCACATGGTTGGAAAGATTTTTTATTGTAGTTTTCAACTGTTTAATGAAAATCGTATAATTCGGCCATAAGCAATTTTTAATAAGCAATTTTTAGAGTCAAATGGAATTTGTTTTGAATTTCACGTTCGATTATTAGATATTTTTTCCGCGCATCTTATACTTATAATGAATAAAGAGGCATTTTATCCATAAGGGGGAAACTTTAGCTCTCGAGGGAAAGCCGAGTGAGATCATTTTCCCGAATATTTTTTCCAATACCTACAATTAATTATATACGTTTTTACATCAAATAAATAATTTTAAACAGGTGATCATATTACCTGGTTGTGTACTAGTTCCCATGGTAACATGTTTGTATTTTTTAGTTGCTATGGATTATTGACTATTTTATTCACTAGTGAATAAAGCAACATTTTATCACTCCTCATCATTAAAATGTTATTTTATCATGGAGATTTTCATAGATGAAATGCAGTTTTACAAGTAGGTATTGGAACAATATTATATTGCTTTTAAATATGAAATATTACATAACATCTTCTTGGACAAAATATCGACATTGAAAGTAGGTACCTGTTAAGTACCAAGAAGACCTGTAGAATTATTAACAGGGATTACAGATACTTAGGTACCTAGAATTTGATATAGCGTCACAATGTAAGGCTTGAGTAAATTTTTAAATACTGATTGATCTATGACTTGATCCGACTTGTGCTTGACAGATAACAGTAACAATGATGTTACCTTCTCTAAATTTTGTCTATTTTGAGTCAAGTGCTCTACTCTTGTGGAAACATTAACAAATATAAAAATTTCACAAAGAGCACGAGTGATAACAAAAGTGATGGCAACTTTTGTAAAATAGCTTGGAGTTGCAATAATAAAGTGAGAGTACAGTGCCAGACCTGCCCTTCAAAAATTACGGAATTCTGAAAAACATTTTATTTGAAATCGGTATTAAAGTACCTCGAAATCGTCATTAAAATACGAGAAATCGACAGTAAAGTAATGCATTGTTTTAAGACTTTTTTGTAGGTGACGAGGCGACAGATAAACGTCAACCGACGTTAACATAACCTAAATGGTTAAAATGTTGTAATTTCATGATTTCTCGATTTCAAATAAAACATAATGTACTCCTCGGCACTGAAGTTCCTTTTCAGCCCTCATGTGGTTTATTTGCCTTTTTCTATTTAATTACTTATTCTTTTTAATAATTAATGGACTTTATAGGAAATTTCCTCTGTTCCCAACATTTTCAAAACAATAATAATAATCATTACTTTTTTATTTATTTCATTGTCCTTTATTCTAAAGTTCATGTAGTATTTTTGATATCTCTGTTATTAACGAAGTTATGAGCTGGCTAGCGATTTACAAATTATATTATTTGTACCAAAAAAGTAGAACAATTTTTAAATCCATTAACCATGAATTGTTGTTATTTTAGTTGATTAAACGGCCTCAACTGCCATGTGAATATTACAAACCTGAAATTTTCACATCAAATTTAAATATGAAAAACTACAATATAAAACATTTTTCAAACTAGATAGATGTGCAGTTTTCTGAATAATTATACCGTTTTCTAAGCTTTTGAAACTTAACTCTTTGAGGCGTGATTGGCAGTAACGTTTAAAAATAAATAACTTCAAATTTATTCACATCTCAGTTGCATTTAACAAATCAGATTGACATAGCTTAACACATTGTTCTACTTTTTTTGTAACAAAAGTACCTATTGCTGAAATGATTGAGAAATATTAAATACTTACTTGTTACATTCAATTTTGTTGCAATTTCTCGCCATATTTTTTCTTTTATTTTCGGGTTTGAATACGCTGGGAGGCTCAGATCATAGAGCTCTTTTTGTTCAGAAACAAATTGGATAAGTTGCTCTTCCATTGCACGTCCAAATACACTTGTTGTACGCACTGCACTGAAAAGTGGCGTCTCACTCGAAATTATCGCTCCGTCTTTGTCGAACCGGACGGTTTGTTAACAAAAATCGGTCCCAAATTGTTGAAAACCGCACCGACGGCCAGCCGCAATTTTGCCGCTTTTTCACCGGAAGCTACCCTAAATAATCGCATTGAAATCTATGCTGACTAGAATTGCTGTGGGAAGTAAACCATTGCACTAACTGTATCTAACGAATTAGGAGACAGATTTACAACCAATGCATAGTAAAATCATATATTGTCACTAACATCAAATACACACTTGCATTTTAGCATTTTAACATGTTATGAATTATATCGACATTAACTAATTATATATCTTAATATCCTATATTTAAGGTTTATTAGAAAGATTAATAGTTTACATAAAACATATGTAAAATGCTTTTTAGGATACTGCATTGGTAACTAGCATTTACCTAGTTACAAACGAGTCCGGTAAATTTTAGCTACCGGACTCGTTTGTAACTGTAACTGTGTAAACGCTAGTTACTAATGCAGTAACCTAAAAAATCTTATACGATACACGAGCGGTAGCATTTTTATGGCCTTGCCAAACATACAGGTCTCGCCATACGGGCTCAACCTGTAAAGTATTGGCGCGGCCATAAAAATGTTGCTACCGGTCTAATATCGTAAATAGCTATTTCTGTACTGGACTGCAATCACAAATAAGATTACGTCTTAAGCAAATTCTGTGTGTAACACTATACAACTAGAACTCCTATGTGTAACTAAACTACTTTTTTGTGCTCTTCTGTACTCATACACCGAGCAGCCATAACATTTTTCTGTTTTAGTGCTTACGGCTTTTCTCCTGTGTGAGTGCTCATATGTCTAATTAAATTACTTTTACGTACTGTTCTGTATTCACAAACAGAGCAAATGTATGGCTTTTCTCCTGTATGAATTTTCATATGTTTAACTAAATTACTTTTCTGTGCTGTTCTGTATTCACAAACAGAGCAACTGTACGGCTTTTCTGCTGTATGAATTGTCATATGTTTAACTAAACTACTTTTCACTGCTGTTCTGTAATTGCAAACACAGCAACTGTACGGCTTTTCTCCTGTATGAGTCCTCATATGTGTAACTATACTACTTTTCACTGCTGCTCTGTATTTGCAAACAGAGCAACAGTAACGCATTTCTCCTGTATGAGCTCTCATATGTGTAACTAAACTATTTTTAACTGCTGTTCTGTATTCACAAACAGAGCAGCAGTATGGCTTTTCTCCTGTATGAGTCGACAGATGTATAACTAAACTTCTTTTCTCTGCTGTTCTGAATTCACAAACAGAACAACTGTAAGGCTTTTCTCCTGTATGAGTTGTCACATGTGCAACTAAATGACTTTTACGTCCTGCTCTGTATTCACAAACGGAGCAACTGTATGGCTTTTCTCCTGTATGAGTTGTCATATGTCTGACTAAAGCACCCTTGTGTGCTGTTCTTAATTCACAAACACAGCAACTGTATGGCTTTTCTGCTGTATGAGTTTTCATATGTGTGACTAAAGCACTCTTGTATGCGGTTCTGTATTCACAAACACGGCAACTGTATGGCTTTTCTGCTGTATGAATTTTCATATGTTTAACTAAACTACTTTTCACTGCTGTTCTGTATTCACAAACAATGCAACTGTAGGGCTTTTCTCCTGTATGAGCTTTTATATGTCTAAGTAAAGTAGTCCTATGTGCTGTTCTGTATTCACAAACAGAACAACTGTATGGCTTTTCTCCTGTATGAGTTGTCATATGTGTAACTAAATTAGTTTTCTGTGCTGTTTTGTATTCACAAACAGAACAACTGTAAGGCTTTTCTCCTGTATGAGTTCTCACATGTGTAACTAAACTACTGTTCTGTGCTGTTCTGTATTCACAAAGAAAACAACTGTACGGCTTTTCTGCTGTATGAATTTTCATATGATTAACTAAACTACTTTTCACTGCTGTTTCAAATTCACATACAGATTCACTATAAGGTTTCTCTTCACTGGAAGCAGTATTTATGTTAATTTTGTCAAATGCTTTGTTTTCATAATTTTCATCCTCTAACTCAATTACTTCTTGTTTAATAGATGGCTTATTAGAACTTTCATTGCTATTCAAGTTCTGCGATTTGGACGATGCAGATCCTGCAGAATGACAAGACTTATTATCCATAGTTTCTTATTTAATGGTGATTGTTCAAATGTTTCTTTTGATGATATAGAACCCAAGGGAAGTTCATCTACAACATAAATAGATTGTAATTATACAATAATAATAATAAGATCGTACTAATGAAATACATGCATTAACCCAGAAACAAATAGGATAAGTTCTGCTGCAGAATCAAAATTCTGCAACGTGTTGTACCACTTTAACCTCTATTTAAATTTCTACATCCAGTATTACACTGTATTTCTCGTTCATACTCAAATTCAGTTAATAGTATTTAACGGTATTAGGACGATATTGAGCATAAATCAGACGAGTATAAATTTTGTGGCCGAGGCTAATAAATTTTTCTAGTATGTTGTTTAACAGTTCTTGCAATAGCTATTAAAAGTGGCAAATTTTAGGACATGTGATTTTAATATAAATAATCATAACCTGAATGCCGTATATAATTTAGTAGTGTAGCAATGGTTGTTAATTAAATAACGGTCATGGCTGTTATGGGTGACATTTTCATCAAGCAGACAGTACTGATATACAGTTGTGTATATAATAATAAATAATAATAATAAACTTTATTGAAGCGCTTATACAAGAAGCAAATACACATGAATAAAAAAAAACAGTTGATTGCAAAAGCACATCAACCACAAGGCGAGATTTAGTTTTGGTTATCTCTACTCCTGATCTACCATCTAAACCTTGAAAGAAAAAAGAACAAAATGACACAGAATGAATTGCTAACCCTAAAGCAAACCTTATAAAAACTAAAGATATTCTATGACGGTGAAAAATGTATGGTGAAAATATTTACTGCTGAAAAGATGTACTGCTATCCATACAAAAAAAAAAGCAGTAGCTTGTGGACAGTTAGGTAAACAAGTTATTGTTTCTGCAAAAGGTCTAAATGCATTTTGATTTAAATAATTTTGAATTGTATAGTGTAAACTTCAAAATTAGAAGGTAAACTGTTATGCTTTGCATATATCTGAAACGAGAATGACCGCTCGAATAAGGTTGTTTTATGGAGACGTGGTGAAATTTGGCTCCTAAATCTAGTAGAAATTAGGGATGTTCCGAATACTCGTATTCGTATTCGTATTCGCGAGTATTCGCTATGTTTTCAATATTTGTATTCGTAATCGTATTCGCCAAAATTAACACGAATATTATACGAGTATTTGACATTAAAATTATAGAAATGTAGATAAGAATTTTAATAATAATAAGATAAAAACAGGCAATTGGCTTACTACTGAAGTATCTAAGTGAAGTAGCGAGCCTCGACGAACTACTGATTTAGATTCGGCACTAGCCAGGTGCGAACGGCTAGACAGCGCGTACAAAACGATTTTGATGTTGATATTACTTACTCAAGGTCATGTATTCGTATTCGCGAATATTCATAAGAGTATTTGTATTCGGTATTCGTATTCGCGAATACGAATTTTTGTATATTCGGAACATCCCTAGTAGAAATATTATGAACATCAGTTCTAAAGGTAATCTTATTGTATAAATAAGGTTATTCTCCTTAGCATAGAATTTCGGCTTAGACCGCGTAGTATTTGTATATGAACACCCAGCATTTTCTGGCTTAATGTGCCTTGCACCTTGTGAAGTCGAGCAAAAACCGCTCGATGGCCATGCTCTTTGTGGCTCGTGTTGTTTGAGTATCTTGAGAACGAGGATACTTAGGCAGATTTGGCCGTTTTGCTGTTTGTGCATCCATATTCACTAACGTTTCGCAAGACCTTGCAGCTTGCATCATCAGAGTGAAAGTCGCACAAAAGAGCATGGCCATCGAGCGGTTTTTGCTCGACTTCACAAGGTGCAAGGCACATTAAGCCAGAAAATGCTGGGTGTTCATATACAAATACTACGCGGTCTAAGCCGAAATTCTATGCTAAGGAGAATAATTCGAGTAACCGCGAAAGCCTCAAACAATACATAAATAAGGTTTCTTGTTTGATAAAATTTGATAAAAGAGACATTGGAACTGCAGTATTCTACGATTTTGCATTGTCAGCCAACCTGCATCAGCTAGCTCAGGGATGCCCAACCCGTGGCTCGCGCGACCTTTTGCTGTAGCGCGCATGCGCGTTGCACATCTGGTGCCTTCTCACTTTTGTCAAGTCAAGTGCAAAGAGGGGAAAGGAAAAGTCAAATTCCAGTTATGCCAATACGCTATTTTACAGCGCCACTACCCGCTACCGTCAGTCGTGCATCCCTTGCCGAAATCTGCATAAAATACGCGCCAGCAAACACAAAGAATTTTCGAAGTTGTGCGTGAAGTAGGTGGTTTCCTACAGGTATAAAAAATATGCGCTTTTTCTATGTATGTTAATCATTTTGTAGTTACACTAATCATGTTATCATAGGATCCGGAAAAAAGGAAAAAACGTACCTACAATTATAATTTTAACGATGAATGGGAAGAGAAATATTTTTTCATTAATTTTAAAAACAAATGTATTTGTTTGATTTGGGGTTCAACAGTTTCTGTTGGAAAAAAAGCAAAAATAAACGACGTTTTACAACAGTTCATAAAAAATATGATACTGAATATCCTTCAGCAATATAAGAAAATGTAAAGTGAAAGAATTGAAAGGCGCATTAGTTGCCCAACAATCAATGTTTATCAAGTCCACAAATAAAACGAAGGTTGCTACGATTGCATCATTTAACATTGCACATATACTTGCAATTCACAAAAAACCCTTTGACGATGGCAACATAATTAAAGAAGCAATGCTTGCTGCATTGAAGATTTTATTTCAAGAAGCTAAAAATAAGAATGAAATTATGTCAGTTAACCAAGATGTCCAATTATCCAGAAATTCCGTCACTCGTAAAATAGAAGCTATGTCTGAAAATGTCAGAGGATAAGTAAAAGATGATTTACAAAAATGTGTTTTCTTAAGTTTACAGTGTGATGAATCAACAGATATTTGCAATGTAGCTCAAGTAAATATTTTTATAAGGATGGTCTTTAACGATTGCTCAGTGAAGGAAGATATACTGTCAGTTTTGCCATTAAAAGGCAATACACGCGAAGTGGATATATACCAAGCAATTAAAAACCATATAACCGAAATTAATCTTCCGCTTCAAAAACTTGTGTTCATAACAACCGACGGCGCACCTGCCATGATTGGTTCTGCTGTTGGTTTCATCACATTAAGTAAGAATGATGAGTTTCCAAACTTTTTTAACTACCACTGCATTATACATCAGCAGGCATTATTGTTAAAGATATATTTTCTCACCACTTTAAGACAATATTCTTTATTACGTAAAAATTACAAAAATACTAGGAGGTTATTTATACAAAAATAACCTCCTAGCTCGTTGCTTGGAAAATGCTCGGATGTCCTCGTTGCTCTCCGCCTCCCTCCAACACGTAATCCTTGAACCGCAATGGCCTCCCCACCTCTCTTCGTTCGAAGGTTAACCGGTCTCGCTGCCATCGTTACAGCACCTGATGTTGTTTGACCCACTTCGGAATCTCGCGTTGCTCGCCTTGAAGCGGCGACCTTGACCTCGCTCTCGTCCTCCCCGCATGCGACGTTGTCACGTTTCTTGCCTCCACTAATCCGGATAGGTCCCTCTAGTTCGCTCGTAGATTCCTCCTCTCCGCTTCCATTCTCCACTGGATTTTTGTACACTTTCAACCTTGACACGTGCACTTGGGTCGTGAAGTTCCTGTTTGCACCATCTGCTACTGTATTAATCCTATAAGTGTCATTCCCTAAATCTCCGGTCACTGTGTATGGACCCTTATATTTTCTTTGTGTTTTTACAGGTTCCCCCGTGGAAACTGGCGGAGAACGCACGTAAACAATGTCCCCGACGTTAAATCCTTCGTGTTTATACCGTTTACGGTCAAACCGCTCCTTATGTTTTATCTGCTCGTTTGTAACCTTTTCACGCACTTCGTCCTGTAACTTCGCTGGTAATACGTAATCGTCATTGTTTCCCGGGAATTCCCGTAAAGCACCATCGTGAAAGTTAGCTCGAAACCCATACAATGCTTCGAATGGCGTTTTTCCTGTAATTTTATTTACCACACTATTCGCGTCCCGTTGTACTTCTTTTAAGCAGTTGTCCCACATTCGCTCCGTTTTCATTTTCGTTAAAATCGCCAGCGTAATGGTCCTATTCACCCGCTCGCAGACTACGTTCGCTCGAGGATGTCTCCCATTACTCGCGCAATACTGTTCGAACCCGTCAGCTGTGAAGCTGGTCCCGCGATCCGTCACAATCATCGCTGGTAGACCAAAATCGTTCACAAAATCGCGCAAACACTTCAATGTACTGCTCGTTTTTGTGCTCGGCACCGCATAAAGTCTAATAAAACGTGTGAGAGCATCAATTACCACCAAAACGTGGGCGTTCCCTCGCGCACTTTTCAAAAAGGGGCCTAGATGGTCCAAATGGACTCTTCCCATCGGCCTCTTCGGAGAAGGTATCGGGTGCAACTCTCCCGCTTACTTACCTCCAGGTATTTTTACCAACAAGCATTCTACGCACGAACGAATGTGCTGTTTGACGTAATGCCTCAGTCCAGCGAACCAATAATTTCTTAATATTAATCCACTGTTCGCTCCACACTAAAATGACCCACCATATCATGGAATTTAATTACCGTACTTTTCCGCATGCTAGTCGGGATTACAAAAAGTTCTCGGATTTTCCTGTTTACAGTAACTTCGCGCACTAATCGTCCGTTACGTAACTTGTACTTTTAAACAACCTGTTTTTCGTCTTTGTCACGCTCAATATTTGGTAACTTGAGCACTCTTATTATTTCTTGTAACTTATGATCGCTGCTCTGGATTAACAAAACCCACTCCTCTTCTGGCATTATATTGTAAACCTCCAGACGTTGTTCGTAGATTTCTTCCATCGTGTCCGTGGCTGCTTCCACTGGAGATCTACTCCATGCATCCAAGTGCTGCATCTTCTCGCCTTTCCTAAATTTAATCTCAAAGTCAAATTCCTGAAGTAAATGGCTCCACCTAGCAATTTGTGCGTTTGTAGTTTTTTGCATATTTAAGTACACCAACGCTTGACAATCGGTTACCACCGTGAAATGCATATGCAGCAATAATGGCCGCAATCTGTCCATACACCAAACGACCGCCATCAGTTCGAGCCTGCTACTGTGGTATCTCGACTCTGCATCTGTCGTTTTTTTTTGACACCGCGTATACCAAATGCATTTTCCCGTCTGCACCTCGTTGTAACATCATCCCCGCTAAACCAACTGCACTCGCGTCCGTATGCAGTTCTGTATACGAACTCGGATTATACAGCTGCAAGACCGGCGCTGACGTCAAAGCGTCCTTCAACTCGTCAAACGCCACCTGCTGTTTGTCTGTCCACATAAAGACATTGTCTTTCCGCGTTAAATCGCTAATGGATCTCACTTTCACCGCATATCCTTTCACGAAGCGTCTAAAAAAACCTGTTAATCCCACCCATCGTTTCACTTCGCGCACATTTCCCGGTCGCGGAAAATTCTCTATGACCTTCACTTTCGCTGCACCTGGGGAAATTCCCTCCGCGGATAATTTGAATCCTAAAAAGTCCACGCTTGAAGCACCAAAATGACATTTGCGTAGCTTCATCGTGAGATTCGCGGCACGGAAGGCCTCGAACACTTGTCGTAACCGCTCCAACATATCGTCCCAGTTTTTTGCTGGTATCAGCACGTCATCTAAAAACGCCATCGCGACCTTGTTCCTTAAAAGCCCTAGTACTCGCGTCATTAGCCTAGCAAAGTTCGCAATGGACTATTGCACAATCCGAAACACATTCGCGTGAATTCCCCCGTTTCATCTGGCCTAACAAAAGCTGTTTTACACCTAGATCCTTCCGCTAACGGTAACTGAAAAAACGCGTGTGCTAAATCCAAGGTAGTAAACATTGTACACCCTGCTAAGTGTTCAAATTGATTATCCATGTTCGGCAATGGATAATGTTCTTTCACTGTCTGTTGGTTCAACTTTCGAAAATCTACCACTAGTCTTGGGCTCGTGTGAACTTTTGGCCACTAATAACACCGGTGACGCGTATGGCGAAGTGGTATCTGTCGCAATACCATTTGCCTTCCACTCGCGCACGATTTTTGCGATGGTTTCTCGCTCGTGTGCAGTCACCCGATAAGCTCTCGTACGCACCGGCACATTATTATCAATTATGTTCATTTCCATTAACTGAGTACAACCTAGTTCGCTTAAGTTTTGCGCGAAACACCCCCGAAATTCGTTCACCAAGCTTGTTAGGTTCCGCAAATCTCGCTCCGATATTTCTTCACTCACGTTTAATTGTTCACTTGCAATCGCTTCTCTGCATAATTCAATTTCCATCACGCTCATTTCTTGTCCAAAAATATTCTTCGAATCAATGTTCACACCGAATTCCCGAATTCACTACGAAGTTTGCATCGTCACTTTCGTTGGCTACTGGCACCGTGAATTTTCCTCCATTTATGTCCACACTCACGAAGTTTATGCTCCTGGGTTCCAAACTTTGATCTTCCGCAGCAGTTATATCTACTGATTGCGTGGCAACTGGCAAATTAATTTGCGCAAACGGTTCCTCACTACGCAAACCAAAATGCAGTGCATCGTCTACCCGCACATATGCTAACTCAGGGTGTTCGGTAAAGTTCTGCCCCAGCAATACGTGTAGATTCTGTACCCCACACGAAACCACGTAAAAATTCACATCTTCTACGTTAATTCCATCTAGATTCACTCTAGCTTTCGCAAAACCCTTACTGATTACCGCACTGCTTCCGAATCCTGTCAGTCTGTTTTGCGTTTTTTCAACTTTTAATTTTAAATCTCTAGCGGATTCCTCAGTCACTATGCTCACCGTAGCACCAATGTCAATGAAGCATTTTATCGCTTCTTGCTCGTTTATTTTAACATTTCGTATGAACTTCGTTGCCGCACTTTCTGCTAAATTCTTCGGTTCAGTCCCTATTCTCCACACTTGATTCACAGATTCACTTCTCTGCGTCACACGTTCTGGACATACTCTGCTGATGTGGTCAGGTTTTTTACAATTAAAACATACCACTTTTCTCGGTTTAGTGCATTCTCTGGCTAAATGCGATGGTTCACCGCAGTTGAAACACTTCCACTTCTCCTTCTTCACTTCAGGATGCTTTTGTGCACCCGGTATGGCTGGTTTCGTTGCTTCCTGAGGTTCACGTTTCACCCCGACGAAGCTGCTGCTATTGTTTTGGGGTTGTATGGCTTTTCACTTTTTTCTGCCCGGAAACGTCCACTCCTCGCATCACCAATTTCTTCGCATTCTTGCAAGTCCTGTAACAACTCCACTTCGTTACCTTGAGTTTTTCCCATTGCCACATTACACAAATCCTTGTTCCACAATCCTACTAAGATTTGCGCTTTGGTTTCTTTAAAACTCAGCTTAACGTCCTTACACAATTTGACTTTTTCGTGAAAGTAGGAATTTATGCTTTCATTCCGGCTCTGCACCCTCGTTGTCATTCGCTTCCACTTCTCCGTTTGCGACAACTCTTCACTAAACAATTCTTCAAATTTCTCCGCGAATTCGTCGAATGTTTTTAACTTCTCCCAGTTACTTTCATGCCATTGTTTTGCACCTCCAACCAAATGTGTACGAGCTGTTTCCAAAGTGAAAGCATCCGGCCACCGGTGCAATAGCTGCATACTTCTTATGTTAGCTATCCACCTTTTTGCTTCACTTTTACTTTCTCCATTAAATGTACTGATTGTCCTCGTTAAATCAGGCATTGTGATATGCCATTTGATTTCCCGTAGCCGCACTCCCGGCACTACTCGTTTGCCCGGCTGTCACTTGTGTGATAAGTCTTTCAAACAAAGCGTCTCTTCGCCTGTTCTCTGCTGTCATAATCTGCATCATTCTGATTACATCACTGTCAGTATTCACTCGATTATTGTCCGCATTCGCGTTCACCTCCGGCGTGTTAAAGCTTGAACTTCCCGCCCGATCCAAATTTCCCACCTGTTCACCCAACATGATGAGGTCGTCCTCTCGCTGTCACTACCTCTCACTCTCCCACTTTGTCAGTCGCGTTCACAGCGCAGTTGCAAAAGCGCCTGGAACCTCTCGAACTCGTCGGTCATCCTCTCGAGAATCTTCGTTCGCTTTTCTAAAATGTTCCAATCACGTTCGCTTTTCCCCTTCTCGTCGACGTGTCGCTACGTCACTTCCTTTCTCGATGCACAAGATGTTCACGCCCCTAACGGTCAAATTACAGGCTGGCGCTCCATCCGTCATCGGCCATGTTGACACGTTACCACAGCATTTGAATATTCCGTTTTTCTTGCTTTTTCGATCGCCTTGAGCACTTGTGGACACGTCCCTCTGCTCTATTTCCCCCGGAAATCACGCAGACACGGAAGCATCCCACTTCTGAACTATGTTAAAGATATATTTTCTCACCACTTTAAGACAATATTCTTTATTACGTAAAAATTACAAAAATAAGGGGGCACATCTGACATATCGATGTTAGATAGCTAAATTCTTAATTTGTCCTGTGTCCTTATTTGTAACAACTTAAAAAACACAACGGCCTCCACCCGCTCAAAACCTCCTTGTTTTGTTCACGTTCGGCGATAGACTGCGCGTTCCCCCTCCCGCACATCCGCTCGTCAACCCCGCGTCCCCTAGCGGCGCACTTCCGTAGCACTCACCCGCGAAACGCTGAATTTAAAATATTTATCATTATGTACAAAAGTTTTACGTGATGAATGTTGTTCTAAACATTGTAAATTCTATTCCTGCCACATCACTTCAGACAGGGTTGACATGATTTTCCTCAGCCTGAAAAAATCCAGTGGGTTTTTTCGGGTAAAATCCACCTGAAAAAACCCGCGGGTTTTAGACTATCCTTTTCAACTTCAAATTGGGACTAATCAATTTCAAAATGGGAATAAACAATTTCAATATGAGGACAAACAACTTAAAAACTGGGACTAATCAACTTCAAATTGAGAAAAGCTTTTTGTTAACGATAGTCTTTGGAAAATGACAATTACATGGTTGTGACAGGACGGAACACCAGCAACAACTAACAATAATTAGTTCCGTCCTGTCACAACCATGTAATGCCATTTTCCAAAGACTATCGTGAACAAAAAGCTTTTCTCAATTTTAAGTTGATTAGTCCCAATTTGAAGTTGTTTATTCTCAAATTGAAATTGTTTATTTCATTTTGAAATTGAAAAGGTATAGAATCTGGGATTTTCAAAAGTTGACAAAAAAGTGTTCTAATGCTGTATGTGGAATAAATCTTCCATTAATAACAATTTCATAATTCTTTTCATTTACTTCAGCACTGGGAGTACTACTATAAATCTTTGCAAAATTTATTCACCTTCTCATTAAAAAATGAAAAGAAAGAATATTTTTATTTTGTATCACCTAATCGTGATAGCACCGCTTTATGGAAACATTTAAATATTCTCGGCCTTAGCAGAGAAAAACATACTGTTATACCAAAAAATCTGCAGGATCTTAACATGATTAATGATTACTTTGTAAATGGTATTCCCACTGTTAATAATAATGGACAGACAGTTCCTCTCGACAATTATAAAGGGACCACTACAAAAATTTTAATTTTACCTTTACTCCGGTTGATACCACAACTGTATTCCAAATTATGAATAAAATCAAATCAAATGCATTTGGAAATGATAATATTAATATAACTATGTTAAAGCTGTGTTGTCCAGTTATAATTCCTTATGTCACCCATCCAGTGGGTTTTTTGGGGTAAAATCCACCTGAAAAAACCCGCGAGTTTTAGACTAGTATCTGGGATTTTCAAAAATTGACAAAAAAGTGTTCTAACGCTGTACGTGGAATAAATCTTTCATTCATAAAAATTTCATAATTTTTTTCAAACTAGTGATTTTTGCAGTTTTCAAAGTGATGTCTGTTAGTCTGTGAGTATGTTTGTCATCTAATGGATTGGTCTGAAACTTTATGCCATTGTTTCTAATATAAATTCAGAGAGCATATTGATTTTTGGTTAAAATGAGGCAGCCGGAAGTGGAACTTTACTCGTTTTTTTTTCGTTTTGTGGGAAAATTTTATAATTGTTTAGTAAAAATTAAATTTCATAAAACATAATTTGATAAAGCTACTTTGAAGTATACATGTAACCCCATTTACATGTTTAAAGATTCCTTATTTGCATATTTATAGGTAAATTACAAATTACTCAAGTATCCACCTTTTACCTAAAAATAAAAATTAATATTCATTTAGATTTTTACATACGTTACCTCAATCCAAAAAACAGTGAATTTATGTAAAACCCGAAAAACCCCAATAAAACCTGAAAAACCCCAATAAAACCGGTAAAAACCCAATAAAACCCGAAAAACCCAGCGGGCAGATAATTTCTGAAAAAACCCGGGTTTTTGCCAACCCTGACTTCAGAGTAGATTGTTCAAAGTACTGACTGATGTCTGAGTATGGAACTTTAATGTTGCATTCTGAAATTAGATGGCTTAGTAAGGGAAAAGTTCTACATCGATTTTTAGAGCTTCTTCCAGAGATAAAACAGTTTTTAGACTCCAGAAACGAAACTTATGAAGAACTTAATGATTATAGCTGGTTATCTGATTTAGCCTTTCTTACAGACATAACAACCAAAATGAATAAAAGACTATTATTGAGTTAATAGGAAGTATAAACGCATTTAAATCAAAATTAAATTTGTGGATATCCCAAATAAAAGAATGAAAAACTACTCAAGAAATATAAGAAAATTGAAACAAATATTCTGAAAATGTTGTCGAGCTTAAAAATAATTTCGAAATTCGATTTTCTAATTTTCGTAAAATTCAGCCCATTGCTTCATTCATTTAAAATTCATTTGTTAGTACTAATATTTCCGAAATATCGCAACAGATTGCAAATATGTGAAATACAAATTCTGCTGATGTAGAAATGGAAATAATTGATTTTCAGTCTGATCTACAATTAAAAACAAGAACATCACAAACAGATTTTTGGATACTCGTCAATGAGAAAAAAATATTCACCTTTAAAAGAAACTTTTCTAAGGTTAAACTCCTGCTTTGGATCAACTTACCTTTACAAAAGTGGTTTTTCAACAATGAACTTGTTAAAATCAAAGTTCAGATCCAGGATAACAAACGAACATCTGAATGACTGCATGCATTTAGCCATAACATCGTATGTACCAGAGTACAATAAACTCGCAGAACGGCAGAAGACATGCAGTGTCAGGTTTCACATTAAAATATGTTTTTCCTGTACTTAATCTGTATTTTATTGAATTTTTAATGAATAGTAATAAAAGAGTACATATTACACCACACATTTTTATAGTTTGTGCATTATATACATTTATAATTGAAATATTTCAAGTGCAATGTATAATTGTGGCTTGCCAAATTTTTTTAAATTCTAATGCTGATAAACAGGAGCACAATAATTAAATTGCGATACAACAAAAGCTTCGCACAATTTCTTTTTAGTTTCACAGTTTAAATATGACCTATGAGGATAGAGCTTTCTAAGATGTTGGTAACTCTGAAGAATATATTTTGAAATTTGATCTCTACAACGGAAGGTATTGTCTAGCATTAAACCCAGACTTTTGGCTTTTGTCACGAAAGGAATTTTAACATTATTAATATTAATGTTAGCAATATTAACTAAATTATGGCAGGTGTTTTTATTAACGAACAGTAACGCGGCAGTTTTGTTGGGGTTTATCTTAATGGAGTGTTTAACGGAAACATCATAGATATACTGCAGATCCAAAGTTATTTCATCAACAGCATTCCTCCAGATTGCTGCTGTAAATGCATGGTATAATTGAGTATAATCTGCATAGATATGAATTTTTGAGAATTTAACATGTTGCATAAACACAAATGTATATATTGAAAACAAGGGGCCCACAATTGATCCCTGTGGAACTCCTTGACTCACTGATAGTGAACTAGAAATATTATTGCCCAAACTGACAGATTGTGTTCGATTACAAAAATAGCTTGTGATTCAAGAGGTAGCAGCATGACCAACCCCCAGGTATTTTAGAATCATGATAAAACTGTCGTGATTCACTGTGTCAAATGCCTTGCTATAATCTAACAACATAAGTGCAGTGACCTTGCTCGCGTCAGTGGCACCTAAAATATCGTCAGTTACTTTTAGCAAAGCAGTAGTACAGCTATAGCCAGATCGAAAACCAGATTGCACCGGAGGCAAAAAATGATGATTATTAATGAAATTGTATAGTTAACAGTGAATAACTTTTTCATATAGTTTGGACAACGTCGGAAGAGGAATAATGGGACGTAGGTCATTAATTTTGGTCGGTTGTTTATTTTTAGGAAGTGGCATAAGACGATTGCATGTTTCCAACACTGAGGAAGAATATGACTAATAATACAAGAATTAATAATATGGGTGACATAAGGAATTATAACTGGACAACACAGCTTTAACATAGTTATATTAATATTATCATTTCCAAATGCATTTGATTTGATTTTATTCATAATTTGGAATACAGTTGTGGTATCAACCGGAGTAAAGGTAAAATTAAAATTTTTGTAAGTGGTCTCTTTATAACTGTCGAGAGGAACTGTCTGTCCATTATTATTAACAGTAGGAATACCATTTATAAAGTAATCATTAATCATGTTAAGATCCTGCAGATTTTCTGGTATAACGGTATGTTTTTCTCTGCTAAGGCCGACAATATTTAAATGTTTCCATAAAGCGATGCTATCACGATTAGATGATACAAAATAAAAATATGCTTTCTTTTCATTCTTTAATGAGAAGGTGGATAAATTTCACAAAGATTTATAGTACTACCAGTGCTGAAGTAATTTAGTTTTTCGAAATCTGGCTTTAGCCTTATCTTGTAACGATATAAGGTATTTTAAGTTGTCAGTTATTCATATCTTTATTTTTCACTTCTGCCGTTTCTGTGGGTGCATATACATTAATTAGTGTGGTGTTTGTCTTTTCTATCTTTACTCTTAGGGTTGCTACTTTTCCATCAATTGGCGTGAATTTGGTGATGATGTTTCTCATTCTGCTTGTTATAAAGAAGCCTATTCCATTTCTTCCAGTTTTACTTTCTCCACTCTAAAGGAAGCTGTAGCCTTTTTTGTGATCTCTCCTGCCCCTTCCCATCTTACTTCTTGAATTGTCGCTATATATATTTTGTATTTTTGGATTTCCTTTGCTATTTCTTCCATTTTCCCCTGTCTGAGCATCGTTTTCACATTCCAAGTGGCTAATCTTATCTCTTCATATATTTTTTTAATTTTCTTTTTTGGGATTTTATTTTTTTATTTTTGATGTGCCTCCTAATTGTCCATAGACTTTGCTTCCATTGTTATTAGTGGAGTTGCCGAGCTTGTTGGCTGCTATATTTTATGTATGTCATCCTTTGAGTTTCCCTCTTCCTGGGTATTTTAAATGATTGGTGCTAGTAGCTATTGGATCAGTTTGTCTGTTTTTTTTCGTTGTATTCTTTGAGTCCCCTTTCTTGATTCCTTGTTCTTCACTGCTTTTCATCTGGTTTCTGGTGAACGTCCTAGTTTTCCACGTTTTCTGGAGACCTTTGGCTCACTGTTCTGGTTTTTGTTGCTTTCTCTATGTTTAATTTTTCTTGCTGATCTTGTGCTCCTAGGTTTTCTTCAATGTATGTTACCTCGTTTATCACGAGTTTTGTTCCCCTTTTGGATTATATCCTTTTTTTTGCCTGTATTAACTGTTTCTTCAGTGTTTTCCTCTTCTTGAGTTCTTCTTTGTTATACACTTCTGATATTCCCAAATTTGTGCCTTTCAGTTTATAACTGTTGCCGAGGATCTCATATTTTTTTGTTTCTGTTGTTAACTGCATCAGTATTGGTCTAGTTTTGCCCTCTTCATATTTCCTCATCCTTCTAAAGAAATTAATTTGAAGTTCCGGTTCTATCATCACCTGCATCCTGTTACACACGCTTCTTATTTTATGAATTCGTGTTTTTCTTCCGCTTCGTCCTTTATTCCATAATATATCATGCTTTTCCTGTCATTCCCCCCTTGCTATGTCTTTATATGTAGCTGTAGATTTGTTATTTTTTCTTTCATTTTTTGGTTGTCGTTTTCTAAGGTCATTATTTTTCCATTCCTTGTATCGATTTTCTTTTCTACTTTGACTAGGTGTTTTGTGATCACTTTAAGCACTATTCGTGTCCAGCTCTTCTTCATCGCTTTTGATTTGAATACGTTTTAAAATTTACCTTATTTAGCATATAAATCGGACTTAAACACAGAGCTCACTTTATTACATGCTGTCATTCTTTATGTCAGGACTGACCAATTTGACATATACTTAACCTTTAATGCAAGGGATGCTCTAAATAGCAGATTATTTATACCAAGACATCCTTGATCTACGCCAATTCAACGATTCTCCTTTTAGAGCAAGTTTAGGAAATTTAGCGGATTGTGGCAGACATGAAAACAAAAATTTGACGTTTTCATTGGTGCCTCGAAAAAAAGGACAAGGAACAGAATTTAAAGATTGCAATATTCTTAAATTTAATTGGAGGACTGAAAATCTATAATTCTTTCATTTTGGTGAAGGCACAGTAAAAACTTTAGAAGCCCTTATAGAAAAGCGTTGAGCTGGAGTCGCCGAACTGACAGGTTGTGCGCGGGTATTAGCATTAGTTAACCTGATTACGGGCTCTAATCTGAAACGCGTGTGCTAGGGCTTGGTTTTGGCACGTAATTAGTGAATGGCGAACCACGGATTAAAGGTATAGGGTCTAAAACTCGCAGAAAGGCCATTTTGGGGAAATTACGAGGTAAAAGTGTACGCAGTGGACTGCATTAAGCAGCGGAATTTCAAAGGTCATTGTATCCACAGCTGAACTGCATACGCTCGCGTATCGCGCTGGGTCAGTGTGACCTACTTTTATCTAGTGGACGGTGTTACATAGAATAGCAAACAAATTCAAATGCAACCGGGAAGCAGTGAGGAAATACCAACCGATTACTCTACAGACGAAGGGAAAAGGAAAAGGGGAGACGGTATTGAAAGAGTGACCTTTAAGAAAAGTAGAAAATCGCCAAGGACCCCGGACAAGAAAAATTCACCTACAGTAACACCGGGAGAGATGGAAGAGATTAAAGAGCTGCTGAAAGAAATAAAAGCGGAAGTTATAGAACTACGCACCGAAAACAAAACATATAAAGAAGAAATATTAAGCTTGAAACAAGAAACCGAGAAGCTAAGAGAGGAGAATGGTGGTATGAGAACAAGAATAAATGAACTCGAAAATAAATTAACAAAATGGGAAAAGGACGAGAAGAAAAACAACATAATAATAAAAGGTGTCCTGTTAAAAAAAGGCCAAGAAAAACAGGCAGTTGAACAGTTTTTACAGGATAAACTCCAGGTAAAGGCTAACACTATAACTGTACAAGAAATTAAACCGGCAGGAAGAGAACCATTTATCGTTGCTAAATGCCAAAACTGGGAAGAGAAAATGAACATAATGAAAGAGAAAGGAAAATTAAGAGGAACAAGGTACTACATTGACAATGACCTAACGAAAGAAGAAAGACAGGTACAGTTTGAGCTGAGAAAATTGGCAACTAAAGAAAGAAACGAGGGGAAAAGAGTGAAAGTAGGCTACAGGAAGATGTTTGTAAATGGACAAAGGTGGGATTGGAACTCCAGAATTGGGACAGTAACAATAAATCAAGAGGTCGTAGAGGGAGAAGGGAGCTCAAATTCAAAAAACTGAGGCAGCGGAAACAGGTAGACGGAATAAAGACGACAGCAACGGAACTGGACAATGTAAATGGAAAAACGATATGGAAACTAGCAACGTGGAATATAAGAAGCATAAACGGAAAAGAAAATGAACTACTGCAAGAAATTCAGGGAACTAATATAGAAGTACTAGCAATAACTGAGACCAAAAAGAAGGGAAAAGGGAGTATTATAATAGGGGAAGGAAACATACTAATTTATTCAGGAGTGGAAGAAACAGAAAGAGCGAGAGCAGGAGTTGCATGTCTGATAAGGAAAGAATACGCTAAAACAATAAGGAACTGGAACTATATTTCTGAACGAATATTAAAAGTCACTATCGAAAGACAACCTAACGATTGGATAACTACGGTAATTTGCTACGCACCAAATGAAGATGAAACAGCAGCAGAGAAAGATAATTTCTGGGACAGCCTAGAAGAAACAATTGAAGAACATAAAGGAAAACTAATAATCATGGGAGACATGAATGCTCGAGTACGGAAGGAACAAGAGAAGTGGGAGGAAGTAATTGGGCCATATGGGGAGGTAACATGCAACACAAATGGAATACGACTTCTCCAATTCTGCCTAGACAATGGGCTAATAATAGCAAATACATTCTATCAGCACAAGGAAATACATAAAATTACGAGGGAAGTAACAAGCCGTAACGAAAAATCAATAATAGACTATTTTATACTGCCTAAGGAGGTGAAAACAGAAGTAAAAGATGTGAGGGTAAAGCGGGGATATGAGTTAGGGAGCAACCACTATCTAGTGGAAGCCACGTTTATAAAGAATCTACCAAAAACAGAAATGCAGCAGAAGAAATCCAGGTGCAAAGAAACAATTAGAGTGCATAGACTAAGGACGGATAATGTGAGAGAACAGTATGGTAGGATGATAACAGAGCAAGTAAACATAATCAGCAATGAAAGAATTAATAACATAGAAAAGATATGGACGAAATTCAAAGATATGGTGGTAAATACGGCTAAGATAATTTGTGGTACTAATAAAACAAGACACAACAGGAGGAGTACGGCATGGTGGAATAACGAGGTTAAGAATTAGGTCAAATTAAAGAAAAAGCTATGGAAAGTACACATACAGAAAAAGAATGCAGAATCGTTAGAAGCTTACAAATTACAAAGAGATAAAGCAAAGCATGTGGTAATGGAAGCGAAAAGATCCTGGGAAGATTTTGGAAAGGTAATGGAACAAAACAGCAAAGCTAATCAGAAGCTGTTTTATAAAATATTAAAAAGTTTCAAGAAAGAGAAAGAAGTTAGACTAAATCAAATTAAAGATAAAAAAGGAGAAACACTTACCGATGAAGACAAAATAATAGTAAGATGGGGGGAATACTTCCAAGAACTATTAAACAGCGAACAGAACCAGCTCTTCAATGAACCAAATGAAGAAGACGATGAACATAGGATGCAACTAAACAGCAGAGACGAAAGCAGGATGGAGGAAATCTCAATCGAAGAAACCATTGAAGCTATCCAGAAGTTGAAACCTGGGAAAGCCGCTGGATGTGATGATATTGCCCCAGAAATGTTAAAGTATCTAGGGGAAGAAGGGGTTCAGCTAATGCACCAAATATTTAACATGGCATGGAGAACTAAGAAAATACCTAACGATTGGAATACAGCAATTATTTTACCAATCCATAAAAAAGGAGATAGGAAAGTTTGTTCCAACTATCGGGGAATATCGCTGTTGTGTATAGCAGCTAAAGTGTACGAAAGCATACTAGAGAAAAAGCTGCGAAAAATTGTGGAGCCGAAACTGAAGGATGTCCAGAGCGGATTTCGAGCAGGACATAGTGTGCAAGACCACTTATTCACATTGCAACAGCTTACTGAAAAGACATTAGTAAAGAACAAAAAACTGTACATGTGCTTTATAGACTTGAAGAAAGCCTTTGATACAGTAAAAAGGGAACTAATCTGGAACAGCCTAAGGAACAAAGGAGTCAATAGGGAACTAATTGAAAGCATACAGAGCCTATATAAGAATACAATGAATCAAGTGAGAACCCAAAACATGGAATCTGGAAGGTTTGCTACCACAGAAGGTGTTAGACAAGGGGGCGTCCTAAGCCCTCTACTATTCATATGCGTGATGGACGATATAATTAGTGAGTGCAATAAAGATATGAAAAAATACTACGTGGGATATAGAAACCTACAAGCCATAAATATAGAAACTTGTGCATTTGCGGACGATGTAGTGCTTTGTGCGGACTCAAAAACCAAACTGTGCCATAACATAACTGTGTGGAATCGAGTGCTGCAAGAGTTCAACCTTGAACTAAATTGGGACAAAACAAAGGTTATGGTAGTGACCAACAGTGAGGAAAAACTAGTCATTGTGATGGACGGTAATCAAATTGAACAAGTGCGCGACTTTAAATACTTAGGAAGCACGATTAGTGAAAACGAAACCGGAGAAGAAGAGCTAAACAAGAGGATTGCATCAGCAAATAAGGTATTCAGAGCACTAAACAAGAAGCTACTAAGTATAAAAGAAGTTTCCGTCAAAACTAAAGTTACGGTGTATAAAACTATATACCTACCCACACTGCTATATGGAGGGGAAAACTG
This sequence comes from Agriotes lineatus, assembly GCA_940337035.1. NCBI lineage: Eukaryota > Metazoa > Arthropoda > Insecta > Coleoptera > Elateridae > Agriotes > Agriotes lineatus. The sequence goes on along the minus strand of CALNHX010003662.1, from coordinate 119,431 downwards.
GGTACTAAACAAGAGACAAACCTCAAGAGTCCAAGCAGCAGAAATGAGATTCCTAAGGAAAATACTAAATGTAAAACTAAGAGATAAAATACGAAATGAAGTTATAAGGGAACAGCTAGGAGTGGTATCTGCGAAACGAATAATACAACAAAAGAAGTTAATTTGGTTTGGACATTTAGTACGAATGGACGGGGACAAACAAGTGAAGAAAATCTGGGAATGCAAAGGAGAAGGAAAAAATAGACGAGGAAGACCAAGAACCACGTGGAATAGCAATGTTCACAAAACGCTCGAGGAATGGGGAACAACATGGAATGAAGCAAAAAATACAGCAATGGACAGGAAGAAGTGGCGGGACCTAGTGAGAAACCCTAACTAAAAATCGGACATAAACCTCGACACCTTCGGGTAAAAGAGGCTTGGATTATGTATGTATGTATGTATAGAAAAATATGATGCTATTTGTAACCCTAGAAAGAGCACTGTATTTTGACAGGTTTAAATATTTCAGTCGTTTGCAAAGACAAGGTGAGTCCATTGACTTATATTTAACCGATTTAAAGAAGCTGGCAACCAATTGTGAATTTGGTGATCAGCGTGAGAGCCTTTTGCGGGATTGAATTGGACAAAGCAGTACAAGAAAGACTCTTACGAGAGCTGCAAATATCACTGACAGAGGCACTAAACTTTTGTCAAGCTAATAATGGAAGCAAATCACAGATGAAAGAAATGGACAAAGGCACAACAGTGGATGTACTTAGCAACTGGAAAAGTAGAGAAATAATAGGAACCAGCCAGAAAAATGAATATAAAAGTGACTATTCAATTTATCTGTCATCTGTCAAGAAGTGACCAATGAAAATCCAGAATTTGACGTTTCTTGGCCGATCAAAAAAATATCAGTGGATATATCTTCCTAGAAGGTATTCGAGTGACTATTTTAAACAAATATGATTTTTATTAGAAAAAGTCAATATTAATGTTCTGTTGTAACGCTAGCCTCCGCATAAATTATAGTTACACAATAAAAATGTGTTTAATTTATGCATCGCCCAGTCTCGCGTTATCTCAAGTTATATTTTGCCCGTGATGATAAGCGCGCAGGGACCGACGTCACGTCCAGAGATAACAAGGAAGTACCGAGTCGAGCCGCGCGCCGCTATCCCCACTTGAGAACTTTTCTAGGGCACATAAAAGGAGCTGCACAGTTCATTTCAGAGAGATTCCACGAGACTTTCCCTTCCAACTCCGAGACCTTCCATACAGATTTCCCCAGTCCCAGATCCCCAATCCTGACCGTCCCGTCCGACTAAATAGAGAATTATTCTTCTACCTAGAATTCCTGATTTCCTTCCGATACCCGCTGGTAGACCAGACCTAGAGTTCGTTAGAAGTGGATGCTTTCGCTAGAAAACCCACTTTGCGTACTTAAAAACTTCCTGTTAATACACTAAGGGCCGGTTGCAGAAAGCAATGTTAAACCTGGTGTTAGCTAACATCGCGTCAAAGTGAACAAAATCGCATCAAATTTTGTTTACTAATGTATTAGTTACCATAAAGATTTGAGATTTGATTAGTTTTTGTTCACTTTGACGTGGCGTTAGCTAACACCAGACTTAACATTGCTTTCTGCAACCAGCCCCTAGAGTTCGTTAGACGTGGATGCTTTCAATAGAAAACCCACTTTGCGTATTTAAAACTTACTTGATTAATAAGTCCGGGGCTCGTTAGAAGTGGATGCTTTCAATAGAAAACCCACTTTGCGTGCCAAAAATTTCCCTGTTAATAAACCCAAAGCTCGCTTGAAGTGGAAGCCTTCGCTAGGAAACCCACTACGCCAGCTCAAATTATTCCCCTGTAAATAATCCCGACATTAATTAGGCCTGATAGACCCATTAACCTAGATCCGATATCAGCCGCCGCGAGATTCAATTCTTGCCCTGCAGACAACTGCTGGAAACTTTCAAATTTCAACTCAAAGCAGTCCATTTTGAGTTCAATACATTTAATTTCAATGCCTAACTACAAATATCCCGTATTCAGACCGCAAATTGGCTTTCCTGTTGATTTTAATTCATAATTAAAATAGCCCGCACTCAAGCCTCAAAACTAGCATTCGTTGTAATTTCAATTCGCCGGTCGAAAATAGTCCAAACGCGCGAGGTTTCCCGGCCGGCTTTGGAGGAAAAGCGGCCACATTGAGCTCCCGTTCGGACTATGATATTAAAGTCATATTTATTAACGCAATGCGGCCTTTTTAGTTTATCCGTCTCCAGACGTCCCTAAATGAATTTAGAGGCAGTACGCCGGGCTTAACCCCGCGTCCTATCAGTTAAATCTCCAGAATCGTGATATGATTTATTGTATAATTGGCAGACCGTTTAATTCTATTTTGATTCCAGCTACCTACTTCGCAGGGACAGAAACGGAGTCACTTATCAACCGCACCTGCAATGCCTGGCGGACCGCCCAGATAAGAATGCCGGCCATCAGCTCCAGCCGTCCACACGAATTTATCGTTGTAATTTCTTGTGTATATGAAGGTTGAAATATCTAATGTTGAAGTGTATCATAGGTAAATACATTAAATTGTTTAGATGTATTCCGATGGGTGTTTTTGTATGTTAAACTATCATATATCTGAGCGAACAATCTCCGACTTTTGAGCTACCCGTTCGCAGTAATTTTAACACCCTTATAAGAAGGGCCGAGTGTTACACTGTTACTATAGAAATTGCGTAGGTTGTTGCTAGATTTACTGAAAACCAATTTGAAAAACTAGTTTGGTTCATTGAACAGTTCTCGAATACCATTCTTAGTCAAAGTTAATTGTCCATTGCACTTGGAATTAGGACTCGTGCTAGCGCACTCGTCCAAATCGTACCGAAATGCAATGGACATTCGTGATACCACTGCAAAAATAGTCGACATAACTTTGACTACTCATGGTATTATAAGTGAGAAAATTTTGAGCCAATCATCATCTCTTAAATTTAAGACATTGGCCAGTAAGACTTTGTACCATATTGACAACATAGCGACTCACGATTTTCGACAAGCTAACTTGGTTTTGTTTCACGTGTCAAATGAACTGATTTAGAAATGATTTTTCGAGGTTAGATCGTGCGTTTTAAGCATAAAAAGCTAGAAAAAGTGTATTTCGGACAAACATTAATCATTACCATTGATACTCAGGTAATAAAATAGTATTACGCTCCTTCTTCTATATATTTTAAATCATTATAGTATTCTCTTCCTAAATATTATTCGTAGTATGCCTAATAAAGTAATAAACTATAATTTTTTAAGAATATCATTTCGTTGTAATCCCAATGCATGAAAATACAAGACCGTAGGACCAGTTTACCCCTAAAAATAAATACCCAGGTAATTTACATCACTATTTGGGGGGTATCGATTTCTTCGGGTTTCTTTTGGTTTAAGTAGTTTTCCAGAGGTGCTTCAACATGCAATTAATACAATTACTGAAGAATTATAAGGAATATGTTCTGGTTTTTGGAAATACTGAAGCACAGCATAAGAGATAGTGAAAATTATACAGAGAGCAAACGAAAATGGACTTAAATTTAATAAAAGCAGTTGATGCAAGCATGAGTAGATTGGGTGCAGTTATTTTATAAGATGATCACATTCCATTGCATATGCATCTGGAAGAGTGATTGTTAATGGTTGTCAACAATTTGATTATTTTCTTTATTGTACAAAGTTGATACCAAACGGATAATAAACCACTTTTAGGTCTTATAAAGAAACTGCTGTACACTTGTATCACCCACATTACAAAGAATGATACTGAAACTGTTAAGATACCAGGTTGATTTAAACTACATTCCAGTAAGAAAATGTTTGTTTCTGATGCCTTCTAGATCAACAGCACCTGTAGATCAGGGTTTGCAAAACACATGTTTCTTTAAAGTAAACAATTTTTTTTTAATTTAAAACTGTTTTTTGTTCAAAAAGACACTTTTTTTAAAAAACAATGTTTTTAATTGTGGTAATCTTCTTGTATTTAGTAGATAGCTCATGTAATTAGGAAAATTCCCTATGGAACTGAATCACTATTACAAATAAATGCAGCCAAGATTAGTTTCAAATCAACTTGCAGTTACTGTTTGCACTTGTGGTTGGACGCACGATGTTTTCTATCACATTTTAAAGTAAAGCAATATTTTAATATTTGTTTAAGAAAGACTAAAAAGTTTCATTAGACATTGATCCGAATCATGACTGAATGGAGACTAGTACCCCTTCTGGAATAATTTTATAAAACTAAACTCATACAATAAATTAGTGCGTTAGAGCACAATGTAAAAAATGTAGCGAAAAATGGTATTTAGTAGCGCGCTTGAAAACTAAAGATGTTTATAGAGTCTCTTGCTCCTGTGCTGTATACATTGGTAAAACAGGGCGTTCAGTAAAAGCTCGTACCTCTGAACACCAGCGTTGCCTCTGGTTGGGTGTCGTTTCATTATCAACCATCGTCGCACACCAACGTGATATTGGCCATAAGATCCATTTCGTTAAAACTTCCATTATCTGCAAATCCCCATTTATCTTTAGCAAAAAGATGCGTAAAGCCATTGTTATTTACAAACACTCTCCCCTTCTCTTCATGTAGAAAGCGCTAATTTGTAAGCACAGCCCAACCCCTTCACTCAACCGCGACGGCACTTATCTATAAATTTTGCTTTCTTCCTTACGACCATTAGAAGAGTTTTAGTTCTGGTGTAGTTCACACATTGAGTTACCGTGCTCTTTTGCTTACCTCTTGATGAAGCCTGTTATGAAAGTGGGCAAAACGTTGAGTTTTTCAATCTCAATGATGACGAGTTCCAATCTCAGAAGTCGTTCGTTACATCGTGTAAAACTTGTTTCATGGCAGATTAAGAGCAATCTTAATGAAGTAACTTTCAGTTTAGTGATACAGTTACATACTGCAGTTGCTTTGTCAGCTAGAAAGATTATTTTCTTCTTTTGGAATAGTTCACTCGACACTAAGAAATCGAGTGAGGACCGAAAAAGCATCAAAACTAGTTAATATTTTTAAAACTCTTGTTACGGTATTAAAAGAACTTTACGACACCCACCCAAGGTGAGCATCGCACCACTGAATCAGTCCTGGAAAACTGGCACACTTGCCCTGAAATCGGTTCGAAATAGGCTAATAGGCCACGGCTGGAACGCTCAGGGAGTCGGGCGTGAGTCACACGATACGTTCTGGGCAAGCGTGCGGTGGCATAGTATATACAGGGTATGTCGAAATTATGAGGGCGCCACCAAGCCTGTCTTAACCCGGCTAACCGGGCCTGGACGGTTAGACGGGAGCGAAGCATGCACAAATACTCCGCCGATAGGATTACTCAAGAGTTGCAAGGTCAAATAACAATTTCGGGATTGCCTTAAGCAAGGATTATAATTAGGTGTCAATCCGACCACGACTGCGCAGCTGTCTCACTCACCTGCACGCTCACAGCTTCCTCGTTCCGTCGTACAATAATCCGTACAATAAAGGGGGCGTCTATCTGTAACAGAACATGCACAAGCCGAAACAAACAATAGTTCCCTTAACTAACCAATCATATATTGAACTTCGGGTTACAATGGGCAGCAGAGTGCGTCGCCCTGTATCTAAACTTAACCTATAATTAAGGGCACCAGCTGGCACGCGCGCTCTAAACTTAACGACAGATGTTACACATTAGTGAACAGCAATGAGCAGTAATAGGTAGTAATGAGTACAAATATGCACGTTGCCTTATGCGGAGGGCAGCGAAGATTTACATTAACACTCGCGGCATGAACAGTCTGCAAGTCTGAATGAATACACTAGCGCAGTAATGAGTAGTAATGAGTACAAATATGCACGTTGCCTTATGCGGAGGGCAGCGAAGATTTACATTAACACTCGCGGCATGAACAGTCTGCAAGTCTGAATGAATACACTAGCGCAGTAATGAGTAGTAATGAGTACAAATATACACGTTGCCTTATGCGGAGGGCAGCGAAGATTTACATTAACAACCGCGTTCACAGCGGTAATCAGGTTAAAGGCACATACCTTAATGCGTAGGCGGCGAGGGAGCCTGGTACAGTTGAGTTGCGACGAGCTGCAATCGTAGGTGGCAGGTACCTTCGGTGTTACAACGGCGAAAGGGGGTGAATGCACAACCGCCTCAATGGCGACGGGAGACGCGTCAGGACGCGTACAACGGGACGACGAAAAGAAAGGGGCCACTTTCGTTCTGCTGAACCAAATCCTCGTAGGTCGAGATGAAGGGGGCACGACCCCTCACTTACAGTAGCAGGAACTGGGCTCCAAAAACACCCACGTTACGCCGAAGACCACTCGACAAACTCCGACTCACAACCACCACACAAGCGCTCTCTGCAACGGGCTCCGGACGACTGCCACTTAAGGCGAAACAGTATATCACATGATTGCTGAAGCAGCACTTGACGGGAAAAAGGGCTGACGCCCCCGCCAAGGGCGGAAGCGCCGCACGAACTCACACACACTATCCGACCTCTTACTTGTTCGACGGCTCTCCGCTGAATGCCCCAAGGGAAGCGTACGCAAAAGGTCACCTTGGCCGCGTCCCCCACGTGACTAAACCTTGGCAGCCAATCGCAAGGCGATAAAATGAAACAAGCCAATGCGGGCCACGATGGTATCACGCAACAACAGCGTGCTATTCGGAATTCGGAAAAACGCCATCAGAGGAGAGCTCCAACCGACGAAAACTACTGCTTTTGGGGCTAAATATGTGCGAAATCGTGATTCTGGAATTAGGCGATGGAGCCAAATAAAGAGCTAAAAGGGCTTAGCATACGGGCACGCTGCTCTAAACTTAGGCGGCTATTTAAAATACCAAAATGACCTAACTAACGGCGTGAAATGCAAAATAAGCATCTGAAACAGCAAAATGACTTAACAATAAAAATATCCCGTCACTTAAGGATGTAGAAGAGCAGCGTTTTTATTTATTTTGTTTTTGGTTTTCTAGTGCTTTTTCTTATATTCTACTAAAGTGTAACTACGTTAAAATACATAGGCACTAACTACAGTATCAATTTATTTTGATTTTTCATTAAATTTAGAACAAATCATTTAGAAAGAAATGTTTAAAACATGTATTAAACATTTGTTTAAAACAATTTGTTTTAAACATACCAACCCTGCTGTAGAAATTACTTGTAAGATGCAGCACAGGGAACAAATACTTTAATGTTTATGTCCGATAAAATAACAGATGAGTACATAGAAGCAGTAAAATTAGATGAAGTAATGCAATATGTGCAACACTTCACATAAAGAGGGTGGCCAAAACACAAGAAAGAGGTACCAAGCAATATCTGAACGCAATAAATTACTTTTCGTGGGAATCTAATGGTTATACCAAAAGCCAAATCATACACACTTAGCATATCAAGGTATAATACCATGTAAACAAAAAGCAGCTAATGTAGCATTTTGGCCAGGTATGTCAAAAGATATTGGGCAAAAAATACAAAATCGTGACTCTGTCAGAGATATTAAAAATCAAATGTTAAGGGACTTTTAACAGTGTACCCAATACCTGAACTTCCATGGAATGAGATAGGAGTCGATTTCCTACATTTACTAGGAAAAGATTATTTCGTTATAATAGATGATCATTTCAAATTCATAGAAATTCGCAATATAAATAGCAAAACTACATAGTGTAACTGCAGCATTTAGGGCGCATGGAATACCAAAAGTCATACATAGTGATAATGGGCCTCCTTTGATTCAAAACAATATAATGTGTTTGCCAATAAAATCGATGCTAAAATCGTGATATCTAGTTTTCATTACCCAAAATAAATAGTATGGTAGAGAGAGCTATTTAGACTGTAAAAAGGGATATTTTTAAAGCATGCAAGCAGAAAATTATCCAAATATATAGCTATTTTTGAATACAACAATATTCCAAATACGTTTTCAGCAATAATTTATCGACAGTGTAAAAGGTTAGATACTTCTGAGTGACTGAAGTGTTCTATGACTGTTAACAGTCGTTTCCCATGTTAAAGTGACAATTGTTAAAATTCATACCTGAAGCCTGTGACGTAAATCTACAGAATCAGAAAAGACATCTTGTCGCTATTCCATCAGATGCTACACTTGAAGTTCTGTCAAGATTCTGAAAGAAGAAATTCATATTACAAATGCTTGCTGTTCGTTTACTTACTGAAATATTATTAGGCATTTACGAATATTGTACTGTTATACAGTGCCTCTGGCGGAATACGCAACACAAAGAACTTAAATTTGTTACAAATTAAAATTAAATGGAACTATAAGCAAAAATGAACCACAAATTATAATATTTATTAAGGATGTCGTATCCAGTCTAAAATCAAACCCGGGTACCCGAAAACAGTACCCGGGTACTCTCGGGTATCCGAAATACATAACAAAAATGTTAGCATACATCGAAACATCTGAGATAGCTACAATTTCTTTCTTTATGCCGCGAGTTTTAAACTGAACTACATTGAAATAGTACCTACTCACCAATTCAAACTGCAAGTCGTCTGTTATTTGTAAATATTTTCACACTTCCAAGTGCTATCTAATTCAAGTACGTGACTTTTTATCCGAAATTCATAGCAGCATCAACATCATATAGAGGCTGTTTATGTTACTTCAACCCATACTGACCCGATTTAATGGTACTATTGACGGGTTGAAAATATCCGTGAAGCAGATTTATTATATGAAACAAAAAACATTATGTGGTATGGGATGGGATGATTCTTGTTATTTCTGCATAGTTATGTTTTTCTAGAGCTTATTCCTATTGCTTTTAAGTTTTTATCATCTTCTCCGAAAAAGGCTAACTTTCTGGAAATTACACAATTTACTATTCGGGTACCCGGGTCCTGAAAATATACCCAGGTTGACTATTACCCAGATACCCGCCGACATCCCTAATATTTATAGTCAAAATTGAGGTATCTACTTCGATAAATAACTTGAGTAGAACGCTGTAAATGAATGCATTTTATTCAAGCAGACGGACCGATCTAACAAAACATCGCTGCGCAGCACAGACCCTGTAAAAGCAACGTTAATCCTTATCAGAATCTATTACTGGCGTTTCCCTAGGTTGCATATCCCGACAGCCACACTATATTTTGATACATACCAGATACGCCGCCTGTAAATCCGAAAATTTGCCGATTTTAGGTTATACTACAAATCTCTTTACACAAACTCCTGTAACGATAGATCATCTCACCAACGATTGGCAAATGGGTAATAGTAAATATATCATGGTTTAATTTTCACAAAAATCTAATTTCAACATGCAACAGCATTAACACATTAAAGGCCAATAAAATTAAATCACCAAACAATACAATTAAATCGAACTTTTGTGCATCCGCAGTAGATTTTGCGACAGATGTGATCGGCGGTTCCAAAACAATTTCAGTATCCTGGTGTTTTCGTTGCGACTTTTATTATGGGGCATTCAATCTAAAAACCGATCAAAAGCTGCAACCAACCTAAAAAATTTAGCACCACAAACAGCATCTTTGAACCACTCATAATAGTTATTTATGTACCAAGAGCATTATGAAGATGTTTATGCCCTTTCGAAGGCGACAAGTTTACATGAATGAGGCAGAGCTGGGAAAATTACTTTAAAAAAGTAATTAATTACTAATTACCAATTACCGCCCAATGAAGTAATTTAATTACCAGAGATTCAATTACTCACAGGAAATAGTAATTCAAGTACCAATTACTTAGTAATTGTAATTGTAAACATCAATTACTTTTCAATTACTTTCAATAAAAATAATTGTCATATAGTCGTATTTAGTAGAACTTTCTTGCAAGTTGCAACTATCATTAGTGTCGGGTCAATTCGTAATCGTAATCTAAAAATGCTTAATTTTTATGTTTTGTTAACTATAGTAACCTACATACTTATAACTTTTTAAGGTTTTTGATAATTAAATCTTGTAGCTAGGTATATGCACCGTTCATCAAAACGAAAACCTTTTTAGTTTGTTTTGATGTAAGATGTAAGTAAATAAATAAGTCAAGGATAACAATTATACAGGGTGTCACAAAAAGAATGGACACCGATTGGTCATAGATTCCTTAGGTTAAAATAAACCGATTAAACCTAATATACCTTGGTACAAAGTCCATTCAGTTTGAAGGTATAGGGACTTAAAAGTTCAATTTAAATTTTTTTATTTTTGTATTAATTTCCCCACCTGGGTGGTTGAGTAGATTTGTAGTCTGCATAGCAACCAGGTGGACATAGGTTCAAATCTGGCGGTAGCCGAGAATTTTCTCGCAGCGGCAGTGGATTTGAACTCATTAGTTAATTTTAGGTGTAAGTTGTTGAGTGTGTGGTATGTTTGCATGCGGGGGAGCGTAATGTAAGTCCCATGCGGCGCATTACCTCCGTTGCACTTCCCGCGGGGTGTGAATGGTCCTCGGCACCGAAAGGTATAAAAGAGGCTATAGATTATAAATGAATGATGAATGATATATTAATTTCCACATAGGTTATCACTGTAGTTGAGCTTTTTATCACGAATGTGGATTTAGTTGTCGAGGTCCGTAGGGCCAAAGCAAATAAACCACATGAGGGATAAACAGGAACTTCCAGTGCCGAGGGGCACATTGTTTTTTTTTAAATCAGAATCACGAAATTACAACATTTTAACCAACTTTTGTAGGTTATGTTGACGTCGGTTGACGTTTACCTATCGCCCAGCCGCCTACAAAAAGTCGTAAAACAATGGATTACTTCACTGCGCATTTCTCATATTTTAATGACGATTTCGACGTTCTTCACTGACGATTTAAAAAAATAGTAGTTTGTATACCAAGGCACTGAATTGTAACTGTTTATCACGGATGAGATTTAGTTGCCGAGGCCCATAGGGCCAATGCAAATAAACTACATGAGGGATAAATAGGAACTTCAGTGCCGAGGGGTAAATTTTTTTTTTTTTTTAAACTGAGAAATCGTGAAATTACAACATTTCAACCAACTTTTTGTTTATGTCTGTTGACGTTTATCTGTCGCCCCGCCACCTATAAAAAGTCGTAAAAGAATGGATTACTTCTACAGAGAAATTACATAAGGGTTGGCCATGGAAAATAAAACTAATGTCGACAGCAAGCTTTAGAATTTTCAATCACGATATCAGCGTATAATATAAACTTACAATAACAACAAAAGTGATGACAGTTAATGAATTCTAAAGCTTGCTGTTGACATTACTTTTATATTTCATGGCCAATCCTTATGTAATTTCTTTTTGAACACACCGTGTAAGAAACGGGGAAAAATACGTATTTCATAAAATTACTGTCAACGTTCGCCAAATGGCGCAGGTTGCTTTCATATTTTTACTTCAAATTTCAAAATCTTAACATCTTCATTAATAGCTATTAATTTTACCAAATTTTTAATATTACTTATTGATTTTAAATTTAAGGCAATAAAATATCTGAAATTACATAAATTGGGTCACTACCCACGGTTCTTTTAAGAAAACTAAATGGAATTTTGTGTAAATCATTACGAAGTCAATATTTGAATGTCTCGTAATTAGCATGGTTTTGTATGTTTCGTCCGTCAACGCAGCACCTTATATAACGTAAAGACGTAATGTTCAATGAGGTAATCGGAATTATAAGAAAGTCACGATTTTTATAAGACACTATTCCAGATTTTTAATAATAATCAAACCAAAGCAGCATATGACCATTACAAGGCAAGAAAGCGACAAAGAATGGATAATTTACAAAATGTTCATTGCAAGAGTGCGGTAAACTTATGCGATGTTTTTATATTGTATTAGTACCATACCCCATACTGCATTTTTGAGTCAACCAGGCCCACAATTTCGCAATTAGGTACATTTTATTTATGCGTTTTACGCTGTTTAAATGTTGTTATCAGATTTTGGCCGTTTAGTTCAATTACTCACTCAAAAACGTAATTGTCTGAACTTAACGCCCGTTACAGTATAGCCCTATGCTTGTACATCATTTAAAACAAGCAAATTGAAAGGAATAAATAATTATTATGGACCAATATCGTCTAATAAAGCTATTTTAAATTATATTTTTACCGTAGGTATTGTAATCTATAACGTACTTACCGCACATATAGTTTTAGCGTCTTCAACAATAAATATTAGTTTCACTGTTACAACCTACGTATCACATCTACTACATACACGCACCAATGCACTCTTTACTCGTGATTCGTGAACGCGTCGTACAAAATGCAAATGTTGCACAAAAGTTGCTGCTATTCGATCGTCAGAGGAAATCATAAATTAGGCTGATATTGGTTGGGGAATACCCCATCCCGATTTGTTTAATATGTAATTTAATAAGACCTTATTGTATTTTTTGCGTTCTGGAGATTTAGCACTCAATCGAGGTCAGTAATTGAAATACCACAAAGTAATTCAATTACCTTCAGTAATTTCAATTACCACTGGTAAATACTTCAAATACTTGTAAAGTAATTTAAATACTTCAGAGTAATTGCATTACTCAAAAGTAATTGAGTAATTAAATGTAGTAATTAATTACTTTCAAAAAGTAATTTTCAAGTACTTTTTAACAGAAAGGGCAATTCCCAATTACAATTACCGCAGTTTGAAAAGTAATTCAATTTCAAAGCAAATAAACAAAAAGGAATTTAATTAGTAATTTAATTACAAAGTAATTAATTACTGCCCAGCTCTGCCTGAGGGCTAGCCCGAGGGTTTATAAGTCGCATGAGGGCTATGAACATCAAGTAATGCCCGTGGTGCATACAAAGTTTTATCTTCCACTTTAAATGCGCAAATAACTTGAAAAGTTGCCAAAGAACAGACTGCTTTATAGACCTAGTATCATAGATATAAACACAAATAATAAATCAATGGAAAATAAAATAATTATATAACCCTACGGGATAAAATGAGCACTCTTAATCATTTTTTGAATCTGCTATGCGCCGTCTAAACGGCTTAGAAAAACTACAATAATTATTTTCAACAGCACCAGATGACGTCACGTTAAGAATACGCGGTAAAATGTAGCTACTTGAAATTTAAATAGCAACTAATTTTTTTTATTATTTTCTGCGTGTTAGTATTACGAATTGCAAGAATGTTAAATTATTTACGGCAGCACAAGACACCACTTAAACAGTAAATGCTGTTACTCTATTAGTTAATTTTTCTTATATAAACAGTTTTTTGTATAACCTCCATTTTTATATTTGTAATTTATTTATGTATCTAGAGTTATACTTTTTGTGTTGTATGACGAGGCTTATACATTTTACTGTCAGTTGGTCAAGAAAGCATTATATATTATATACTTATAACTTGAGGATTTTTATAAAAAAATATATAGAGTCAACGAAAACAATAGAATCGGCATTAACTTACAAAATACAAAATTATTGGAAATTGTTGTTTTTCAATGTAATTTATTGAAGTAGAAAATAGTATTTTACATAAATAGTTTACATGCTACTCAGATGCTTTTAACACATTATGTAGTTAATAATAATAAGAATAACAATAATAATAATACTGTTATGCGTCATTCATAGTTAACATTAATTAATTATTATCTATTATTTTCAAAGATATATAGTAAATACAGTGTGATTGTGGAGGTCAACGCCCTGGGCTTAAGTGATTTAGAATTCCGTCTTGCCATCTTGCTTTCGGTCAAACTTGTCACTCAGTAACTGTTTTCGAAGATATTGAAAAGCAATTAAGCAAGTTTTGGAAGATCGAACATTGTAAAAACGCACACAATTCATTATCACAAGAAGAAATCGATTGTGAAGACATTTTGTCCAAAATACGACTAGGACACCAGAAGGACGATTTATTGTTAGATTACCTTTTACAACTAATCCACATTCATTAGGTGATTCAAGGCTTACTGCGCAAATAAAAATTTTCTTATTAGAAAAACATTTTTATAGAGATCAAGAATTAAAGAATCAATGTTCAGCGTTCGTGCAAGAGTATGAAACATCCTATAGACCATAAAATCGGTGCTCTTTCTTTCTTTCCTTCTTTGTATATTTGTATGTACGTATCTTTGTTCGCTATCTACTGTGAAGATACTGCACCGATTAAATTGTATGATAGGTTAAAATTTTGCTAATTTTTAGACTTAGCTCGTAGGCCGGTTTTTATTTTCAAAAAAAAGTACGAAAAAGTAAAGTAAAGTGAAATTACATTACGATCGGTTGAAACAGCTGATGTGGTACGGCAATGAACTCTTCAGCGCCGATTTCGACGTCAAATTTTTAATGTTCATATACCCTTATAGCAGCCCGTTATTCAACGAAGCATGGTTGGTTTAGTGGTAGAATACTCGCCTGCCCCTCGGGTGACCCGGGTTCGATCCCCGGCCGATGTATCCTTTTTTTAATTTATATTAATGAATCTATCTTAAATTAGCGAACCGAAGCGAAGCTCGGGTGATTCACTAGTTACAACACATGAAAGCCTGCTCACACGTGTCAGATAACGATGAGGGTTATTTTTGCCCCATTATGCTGTGCTCAAGAAGTCCAGTTTAACAACACGTGTTAGGGCCATGTACAATGGATTTTGTAAGAAACTTTTTGAATGATATATTAATAGTAGGTCCGAGTATTCAACAAGACCTTTTCTCCATAATCATCAGAGTTCGAAAACACAATTATGGAATTTCAGTAGACATTACTAAAATGTACCGACAAATTCAAATTCACAATGACGACCAAAATTTTCAAAAAATTATGTGGAGGAACAGCCTCAGATCTGTCTATTCCAACATTCAAATTATTCACCGTCAGATACGGTACAGCATCAGCTCCATTTCTAGCCACTAGGTGTCTAAAGGAACTGGCAATAACAGAAGCAAATAATTTCCCTGAGGCTTACAATAGCATACTTACAGATTTTTACGTAGACAATTGTCTTTCTGAGAGAAAAACAATAACTGAAGTAGTACAGTCGTGGTAAAATAAATCTGGAACCATTTTAAAAAAAATGTAGTTTGAGTTAAAAATTGAACAATTTCTACATGGATTTCTTGCTATTATGATAAGGCATAGATTTCGTTTCCTTGTCAAAGTTTAAAAGCAATTATATAAGTATTTTTTTCTACAGCACATGTTAAAGTGTGCTTTTATCAACTCAAAACAAAAGATCAAGTTTTACTTTAACAGCAAGGGTACCTACCTAGATAAAGTAGCATTTAAACATCAAGGATAGATAATAGTAGTTTGTATACCAGGGCACTGAAGTTTAGCTTTTTATCACGAATGTGGCCCCGTAGGGCCAAGGCAAATAAACCACATGAGGGATAAAAAGGAACTTCAGTACCGAGGAGTACATTATGTTTTATTTGAAATCGAAAAATCGTAAAATTACAACATTTTAACCAACATTTGTAGGTTATGTTAACGTCGGTTAACGTTTATCTGTAGCCTCGCCACCTACAAAAAAGTCGTAAAACAATGTATTACTTTACTGCCGATTTCTCGTATTGTAATGACGATTTCGAAGTACTTTAACGCCGATTTCAGATAATAGTATATTGTAAACCTAGACGGTAAACGGAAAACGTAGAAATTTTTTTTCTTGGCTAGCCATTGGGGGTTGTTTTGCATGTCTAGCCTTAGAAACGCACACTTTCTCGTCTCTATGGAGATGGTAAAATTCGATTTTCTAATCATGTAGGATGAAAAGTAATTTAATTTTTCTACGACCACCACTAAAAGTAGGCCTTTTAGCGCTAGCTTTTTTCACTAAAAGTGACGTTTTATAATTTTACGTGTTTTTAAGAAATCAGCTGTTTACTTTTAGCCCATGTGCTAAAAGTGAAATGAAGTTATAAAACTACAATTTCGAACTGGAAGTGTGGTTGTAAAGTTATTCTAGTTACTTCTTGCTTTAGAGGTAAAGTGTTTTTGAAATCATTAAAGCGTTATGTAATGAATACAGTCAGATGTGTAGTATTAATAATTACCTTTGATAACTGACTTTGACAGTATTGGTTTCACAAACATTCGCCCGCATACCAAGGCCCTCTCTGTATTATGACATAAAT
Organism: Agriotes lineatus; assembly: GCA_940337035.1. Classification (NCBI taxonomy): domain Eukaryota; kingdom Metazoa; phylum Arthropoda; class Insecta; order Coleoptera; family Elateridae; genus Agriotes; species Agriotes lineatus. The sequence continues at coordinate 103,281 of CALNHX010003662.1, read as the reverse complement.
TCTAACTGTCTTAGATGCAAACCTTTGTTAAATCGATATTTATGGATTAATAACAGTAAAATTAAGGTCGTAGATAATAGTTATTTACTATACAAGTGGGATAACAGCATCATTAATATACGTGTGTGTAAGTTACAAACGAGTGCGTAGCACGAGTTATGTAAGCACACAAGTATATTAATGATGCATTATCACACATGTATTGTACAAAATTTTATCTACGACTGCCTAAAATTGAGAAAAGTGCATTAAGAGAAATGTCAGATCTGTCATTTTCAAAAATATTTTAGTAGGCAAATGTCATTATGTCGTTCATTTTGACACTATCTCAGTTACGTAATAAAGTCGTTACACAACTCAATTGCGTAATGAAACCATTACGCAACTGAGTTGTGTAATGAGCTTCATTACGTAACTGAAATAGTGCCAAATGAGTGACGTAATGAATTACTTATCCCACTGGAGTAGATAAAATATTGTATGCAACGCGTGTTAAAAGTCGTTTATGCACGAGACATGTTATGAAACTCAGCCTTCGGCTTCGTTTCATAATTTTCATGTCTCGTGCTTAAACGTCGACTTTTAGCACTTGTTACATAAATAGCTATTGTGTTTGTATTCTGTAATTCGAATTATTAAACAAAAATTGGTATCTGGGTTATTCTTTTGATTCCAAACAACTATTCTTAATAACTTTTTGCTGTAACTCTAACGAGATGCATAATATTGACAATGTGACCCATGTTCTTGATCGTAGTAGGCCAGGCTAATAACGTCTTTTGCGCTCAAGGAAATGAATAGATGCTTCTTGGTAAGTTGTACAACTGAAAAAAAATCAAATCGATTCATTCAAAAACAAAGAAAATACAGGAGTGCTTCCATGTAAACTGAAACACATTTATGTTACGAAAAATAAAAACTTTATTTTCTTTTAAATTTTTCGTTCTCAAAAATTTTACCCAAACGCAGTGATTCTGATCAATTTTAATGTTAGTCTCAATTACAACGCCTATAAAGTATAGGAATTTTTTCTTTCCCTGGAACCGCACCAAAAAGAATGACCCCTCCTCGATGACCAACTCTTCTTCCCCTTCTAGTTCCCCTATGACGATAGCTTCATAATCATTGTTTACAACAACTGTCAACTGCTTTGATGTGCTGGGTTTCTCAAACACCTCTTTATTTTTGTTCAAATCTTCATATGACATGGAACACCCAGGGGCCACCTTTAACATCTGTTTTTTAGCACCTACGGAAATTATTTCTTTCGGAGTTCTTTGCTCTTTGAGAAAGTAAAATAGCATAGAGTCTATTTCGGTAGAAACTTCTTTCTTATATCTCTCATTGGGTAGCTTTTCTAACACTTCGTTTGGATTTAGTAAAGTCACTCATTATAAAGGGTGTCTCAGAATGAATTGCGTTTTTTTAAAAAATTGAGCTCGTTTGTTATTAAAACTTTTAATTAGTTAAACCCAGGAAATTAAAACTTAAAAATTATATCATCTAAAATCTAAATGTTACCCTTGGCGTCTTATGCACTCCTCCAAACGGTGACTTAGATTTATTAGAACTTGTCGGCGCAGTGCTTCGCGAATTGCTATGATTTGTTCCCGTATTTGATCTTTAAGTGGTTGCAAATTCCCTTGATGATTATCATACACCTTACTTTTAATATAGTCCCACTAGAAGAAATCAAATTAGCGGATGGGCTTTGATGAACATATCGTAAATTGTGCTGGTTCTGAAACATTCTCTGCACTTGCACATAAGAATACGCATCATCATAAAATACTCGTATAGAAAAAGCACGCTGTTCTCCACTAAAACGGTCCATTTGGAGAGAAACTCCAAAAGACGTTGATTGGAACTCCGACGCTAAAAAATTTCTGACACTGACGGTTTCCCCTAAATGTTAGAAACAAAATCGAAATTCATTCTGAGCAGAGTTCCTATATAGATAATGGTTGAGACAACACAAATGTCAACAGCCATTTTTGTTTCGACAATTTTTTTCGTTAAATTGCCAAGCAAGAAATTCTCATTAAAATGTCAAGTTTACTTCGACAAAAAAAAAGCTCTCGTGTAATTATAAGTGACAATAAATGATAGCATACAAGGCCAGATTTGTCTTTCTTAGTATGTGTCACCTATGAATTTAATTACTTGTTACTGTTTAATTGTGTATGATTTTCTTTTTGCACGCACCATCTTTTATTTTCTTGAGCACAGGATGGAGGCGGAATGAGGGGTAAACAACAATTTATCAATTTCTTTAATTATTGTACCCGGGGTTAAGTGGTGGAGCAGTTAGCGGTTTTTTACTGTGCGCTGAACTTCGCCCCGGTATGTTATGTTGTATATCTGTATATACAGGGTGGTCCACTTTTTTGTAGCAGGACTTTAATAGTATATAGAAAAACTTATTTCAAGGCGAAAATTTCATATGAACATAGGCCCTGAAACGCTTCGTTTTAAAGATACAGGGCGTTCAAATTTTCGAAAAAATATCATTTTCTTTTTAAAAATGAAAATGTAAATCGAAAATTTGTTACCTTTCACAAGAGTCGTTTCACCTATACGGGGACACACTGTATATATATATATTTATTGGAAATAAAGGCATATTATTATTATTATTATTATTTGCGTTTGCATTTCGCGACCGGGGCGGAGCCCCGAGGTTCCCCTTGGAGAGAAGCGATGCCCCGAGGCCCCCCTTAGAGAAGGACAGAGCCCCGAGGGCCCCTTGGAAAGTGGCGGGGCCATAAGGACCCCTTAGAGAGGGGCCAAGCCCCGTGAGCCCCTTGGAGAGGGGCGGAGCCCCGTGAGCCCCCTTGGAGAGAAGCGGAATCCCGTAAGCCCCCTTGGAGAAGGGCGAAGCCCCGAGGGTCCCTTGGAGAGAGGCTGAGCCTCGAGGGCCCCCTTGGAGAAGGACAAAGCCCCGAGAGCCCCTTGGAGAGGAGCAGAGCCCCGTGGGCCCCCTTGGAGAGGGGCGGAGCTTTGAGGGCCCCCTTGGAGAAGGTCGGAGCCTCGAAGACCCCCGTAGAGAGGGGTCGAGCCCCGAGAGCCCCTTGGAGAGGGGTGGAGTTTCGAGGGCTCCCTTGGAGAGGAGCGGAACCCCGAGAGACCCCTTGAAGAGGGGTCAAGCTCCGAGGGCCCCCTTGGAGAGGGGCGGAGCCCCGAGGTCTCCCTTGAAGAAGGGCGGAGCTCTGAGGGCTCCCTTGGAGAGGGCCAGAGCCCCGAAGGCCCCTTGGAGGGGCGGAGCTCCAAGGGCCCCCGTGGGGAGAGGCGTAACCCCCAAAACCCCGAGAGCCCCCTTGGAGGGGGCGGAGCACCTAGGGCTCCTTGGAGAGGGGCGGAGGCCCGTGAGCCCCCTTGGAGAGAGGCGAAGCCCCGAGGGCTTCCTTCTTTGGTCAGGTGGACGGCAGGGGAAGGCAGGGGAGGGGTGTGTAACAGATCGGAATGGCCCAACGTGATAGGCCTAAAAATGGTGGTAAATTGAATACGATAGACCGCGCAATAGCGCGCGCAGCCCCGTTTATACATACAGTGAGGTCGTAAAGTTTGGAATAAATTCAGTATTTCCTAACATGTACGTTTCCGGCTAAAACGCTCGGACCCGTCGATTTTTATTTTATTTGAGCATTTTTTGAAATAAAATGCATACATACAGGGTGTCCCGTGTATGAGGTATGGCGTTATCGATGTTTTTTAAAATAAAAACCTCCCTTTGTTATTACGGAATCTGAAAGAACGCATCTTTTACTTAAGGTGATTTTTGGGTATAGGTCACATTACCAAAAATTAAGGAAAAAAATTTTAATTTGCAAAATACTAAATTTGATTTTAAGAAGTTTGATTTTACGCTTTTATCAATGACAGCAATCAACAAAAAACATATCGGTCGTCTTAGTTACTGTCAGGCAGACAACGGTGCACAATCTGTACATTTAATTTAGTTGTTTTAGAAATTATGTAATTTTCAAAAAATGCTCAAATAAAAATAAAAATCGACGGGTCAGAGCGTTTTAGCCGGAAAGGTACAGTCGTGTGCAAATAAATCTGGGACAGTGTTTTTTTCACATGTAGGTTGAGTTACGAATTGAAGAATGTCTCCATGGATTTTCTCTTATCAGAAAGAGTTACAAATTTCATTACCTGTTAAAGTTTAATGTAACTCTTTCAGATAGCATGAAATCCATAGAGATATTCTTCAATTCTTAACTGAACCTACATATGAAAAAATCATTGTCCCAGATTTATTTGAACACGACTGTACATGTTAGGAAATACTGAATTTATTCCAAACTTTACGATTTGACTGTATATATAAAAGAAAGTCATAACCCTGACTAATCAACGCAGAGCCGAAACCACTGGTACTAGAAACTTGAAATTTGTGTGCAAGGTTCAATTTGTTACGTAAGGTAGTGCTAAGAAGGGATTTTTTTGAAATTCGACCCCTAAGGGGGTGAAAAGGGGTAAAATATGTTTTCACGAGTTCCTCAATATCTCTTACAGCCGATAAGATATCAATTTGGTGTTTACTTGCAAGGATTAGCAATGCAAATACCTAGAAACATATTTCAGGATTTTGCCTTAATCAACCCCTAAAGGTGCAAATCTGGATTGGGGGTGAATTAAAGAACCCTTCGTATCTCATATGTTTATTGAATTAGAACATTCTTTTTTGGCATATAGAGGTATTTTTAAAATATTTAAAAAGAGGTTTAGGGGAATTTAAAAATTTTAACCCTAAAAAGGTAAAAGAAGGAAAAACTGAAAAGGGGAGGGGGGTTAAAATTATTATTTTTTTTTGCTGTGAGTTCCATTTCACAATAAAATGAGTTAAAAGCGATTTTTTTAAATTCCGCCCCTACGGGGGTGAAAAGGGGTAAATGTGTTTTCACGAGTTCCTCAATATCTCTTAGACCCAACGAGATAGCGACTTGGTGTTTACTTGCAAATATTATCAATGCAAATACCTAGAAACGTATTTTAGAATTTTGCCCTAATCAACCCCTAAAGGTGCAAATCTGGATTGGGGCTGAATTAAAGAACCCTTCGTATCTCATATGTTTATTGAATTAGAACATTCTTTTTTGGCATATAGATGTATTTTTTAAATAATTAGAGAGCAGTTTAAGAGAATTTGAAAATGTTAACCCTAAAGGGGCAAAAGAAGGAAAAGCTGAAGAGGGGTAGGGGGGTTAAAATTATTAATTTTTTTCGCTTTGACTTCTATTCCACAGTAAAATGGGTTAAAAAGGATTTTTTGAAATTTAACCCGTACGGCGGTGAAAAGGGGTAAAATGTGTTTTCAGGAATTCCTCAATATCTCTTAGACCCAATGAGATAGCAACTTGGTGTTTACTTCCAAAGATTTTAAATGCAATTATCTAGAAACGTATTTCAGGATTTTGCACTAATCAACCCTTAAAGGTGCAAATCTGGATTCGAAGTGAATTAAAGAACGCTTCGTATCTCCTATGTTTACTGAGTTAGAACATTATTTTTTGGCATATAGATGTATTTTTAAAATCTTTTCAAAGGCGTCTAAGAGTTTTTAAAAATATTACTCCTAAAGGGGTCAAAAAGAGGCAAAACTAAAAAGGGGTAGGGGGTTAAAATTATTGATGTTTTTCCTATGGGTGCATTTTAGACTAAAATGAGGTAGAAAAGGTTTTTAGAAATTTCACCCACAAAGGGATGAAACAGGTATTCCGCTATAATCTATATGTATAGAAGATAAACCACCAACTCAACAACGCGGATCTGTAGTAATCCTTGGTACCAGGAACTTGAAATTTAGCACGAAGAGTCCTTTAGTTACATAGCGAAGAGCTAGGAAAAAAGTTTTCGAAATTCCACCCCTAAAGGGAAGAAAAGAGGTAAAATGTCTTTTCACGAATTTCTCTCTTAAGGTCCTATAATACCTACATCGATTTGGTTTTTACTTAGAAAGGTTACCTATAGTCAAATTTATACCCATTCGGAGTCACGTGATAATCTAGTAATTTTACGTATGTCGATTCTTAAAAATGCAATTTTAGGGAAATAAATGACATTCCGTTTTGTAGGTTATCCTGACATATGCCAATTTCTAAAACAAGGTTGCTACGGGTTTATTCTCTTATATGAAATCAAACTGAATTTACAGGTTAAAGAAAACATAACATGTCGTAAAATGTAAATATAATAAAGATATGTCAGCTGCTACATTAAAAACCTGCTGCGTATAGCAAATTTTAAGTCAATTTCTGTGCATGCATATTCTGTTATAGAACATTGCCATTTGAAGCCTATTTCCTTGCACAATCTATTTAGGGAAGAAACTGAATGTGAAAAATCTCCAGATTCTTCAACCAAGCATTTTTTAGATTTTTTATGGTTACAAATTCTTTAGCTACATACATTTTATATACAGTGTCTTGACTGCTTCGTCGACTTCAGTTTTTGCATTCTTCACTTTCTGGCTCATATTTTCGGTAAATTGTGCTCTCCGAGATATTTAACGCAAGAGAAGCACGGCGAACAGCGTTGGAGGGTGAAACTGTTGATTTACTATTATTAATATTGTACTCTTCATAAAAAAAAACGCATAATATTCAAATTAATTGTTGTGACTGCTCGTTATACCGCATGTCCGATGGTTTCTTTTAATTTCCAGTTTTCGGCTCAACAATTTTAGGTTTTATTACCCTTATCTCAATAACTTACACGAAAAATATAATCTGACAGATTAGAAACGTCAAATTTTTAAAAATAATTTTATGAATCGACATGCCTTTTTTTCAAATTTCTTCCATTTCATCTATTTTACTAAAGATGAACAGAGACAGACAAAAGTCACGTGACTCCGAATGGGTATAATTTTGACTATATACAAGTTCATAAAAACGTAATTCAGAATTGTGCACAGATCAACTCCTAAAGGTGCGACTTTGGATTCAGGGGTGAATTATACAGACAGATCAATAAAAAAAACAAATTAGGGCAGGCTGTGATATGTGTTATATGTTTGGCAGTACTGAAGTGTATTGTCAGTCTATGTCAAATTCGAGATTTGCAGGTTAGGTTTTACGTTAGTCTGTGTCAAACAACAAGCAAAACCTAACCTACTAATCTCGAATTTGACATAGACTGACAATATACTTCAGTACTGCCAAACGTATAACACATATCACAGCCTGCCCTAATTGGTTTTTTATTGATCTGTCTGTAGAACCTTTCGTATTTCCTGTGGTTCCTGATGACCATTGTTTTTGGGCATATGTGTGTTTTTAAATCTTTAGAAAGTGGTTTAAAGTTTTTATTCTAAATTTCATTGTGAAAGGAGTAAACATGGGGTAAAAGTAAAAAGAAGTTAAAAAAGAGGTTAAAGTGTTCAGTTTAGAATAAAATAGAAGGATTTCAGAAATTCCACCTCCAAATGGTGGAAACTGGTATGTTGCTACAACTTATGAATACAACATTTCATAAGTACATTTATTATTATTCTTATAGTAAACCTATAGTTTTATCAATCTATACAAGGAGAACGAAGAAGCCGAGTAGCGCAGATGGGTAAGCGCTTGCCTTGCATTAAGCAAGTCCTCGGTTCGAATCCCGCGAAGGCCTGAATTTTCCATAGCCTCAGCCTTGCGATTTCAACCAGGCTCGGTGAGACCATTCACAGTTGGGCACCAAATTAACTGCGCTTTACTCAGAACCACAGACCTAAAAGATAGAGTAACAAGGTCAACATAACACATACACACACCTCACAGTATGGGTGCTGTGCAAGCACAAAAGACGCGCTCCAACTTTGTATCCCAAATCCGGGACAAGTTGAGCATTGGACCGCCAGATGCAAGCACATAAAGTACCAGCCTCTACACCTCAAGGTAAAACGAGGTTACCGATTATACATACATACATACATATATACAAGGAGAACGACAATTACATACACATTTCTAGGTGATACCTGAAGCATAAAAGGCTTATGGAGAACTTTTTTCGGAAGAATATTGTTTCCTTTTTATCTACAATATTGTTTTGCAGCGTTTGTTAGTTTAGCCGTTTAGTGTATTGAGTGAGGGAGAAGGGGAGCATTCTAGAATTTGTTTTAATTTTTAGAAGAAAAAACATTTGTAGTCCGTACGAAGAACGGGCATCTTGCTAGTCATATAGAAAAATATATAAATACAAAATATGTAGGGTATTCAACAAAAGCCCCAAGTAAATATGTTTGTACCATTAAAAAAACCTTTTTTGGTTAATACCATACAGCATGAGTATTCAAGCGCCACAAACAAGTTTCCAAGGTGATAGAAATCAATAATTGTTGTAAATATCAAGAAGACTATACTAAGGAGATGCAACTTCGTATGACGGCTGTATATAAAAGCGGCCCTTATGTCGGGGATAGCCGTCGCGGCGCTGTCGACAGCGTGTACTGCCGTTCGAGAGTTGGAAGCGAGCTAAATTAACCTGTAATCGCGGTTAAAAGTCAGATTACGGTTGTTAATCCAATGGAGTGTATTTCAAGAGTGTTATTAATTGTTAAAACATGGTCCGAATTTCCAGTTACACTCAGCAAATGTTTGACATTGACAGTTCACGAGTTTTGTGAATGAATAATTGTACACCACGGCCGCCTTACTTGCCAGCTTTTAGCGGTCCGCTTCGAAACGGGAGTTGCGTGTCCTTAGTATAGTGTTCTTGGTAAATATCAATGGGCTAGATACGATGTCTGAATATATCAGCGAAATTTGGAAGAGAACAAATATTATGCAAATTAAATGTACAATTCTACCTGACGACTATTAGCTACTTAGATTAACTGCAATATTTACAATTATTATCAACAGTAACGAATAAGAAGACAAATTTACAACCAATGCATAGTTAATATCATATATTGTCATTAACATAAAATACACACTTGTAACATGTTATGAATTTTATTGACATTAACTTATTATTATATCATAAATTCCCTAAACCTAAAGTTTATTATAAGGATTACTAGTTTACATAAAACATGTAAAATGCTTTTCTGTACTGGACTGCATTCACAAATAATAAGATTATTCCCTAAGCAAAATCCTGTGTATAACACTTCACAATTAGTACTCCTAAACTACTTTTTTGTGCTCTTCTGTACTCATACATCGTGCAACTGTAACGTTCTTCTACTGTATTAGTGCTTACGGCTTTTCTCCTGTATGAGTTGTCACATGTGCAACTAAATGACTTTTACGTCCTGTTCTGAATTCACAAACAGAACAACAGTAAGGCTTTTCTCCTGTATGAGTTCTCATATGTTTGATTAATTCACTTTTATGTGCTGTTCTGTATTCACAAACAGAACAACTTTACAGCTTTTCTCCTGTATGAGTTTTCATATGACTGAAAAAACGACTTTTAACTGCTGTTCCGTATTCACAAACAGAGCAACTGTACGGCTTTTTTCCTGTATGAGTTGTCATATGTATAACTAAACTACCTTTCTGTGCTGTTCTGTATTCACAAACTCAGCAACTGTACGGCTTTTCTCCTGTGTGAGTCCTCACATGTGTAACTATATTACTTTTCACTGCTGTTCTGTATTTGCAAACAGAGCAGCTGAATGGCTTTTCTCCTGTATGAGTTCTCATATGTGTAACTAAACTATTTTTAGCTGCTGTTCTGTATTCACAAACAGAGCAGCTGTATGGCTTTTCTCCTGTATGAGTTTTCATATGTTTGACTAAATCACTTTTATATGCTGTTCTGTATTCACAAACAGAGCAGCTGTATGGCTTTTCTCCTGTATGAGTAGACAGATGTATAACTAATCTTCTTTTCTCTGCTGTTTTGTATTCACAAACGGAGCAACTGTAAGGCTTTTCTCCTGTATGAGTTTTCATATGTTTGACTAAATCACTTTTATATGCTGTTCTGTATTCACAAACAGAGCAGCTGTATGGCTTTTCTCCTGTATGAGTTTTCATATGTGTAACTAAATTATTTTTAACTGCTGTTCTGTATTCACAAACAGAGCAGCTGTATGGCTTTTCTCCTGTATGAGTAGACAGATGTATAACTAAATTTCTTTTCTTTGCTGTTCTGTATTCACAAATGGAGCAACTGTAAGGCTTTTCTCCTGTATGAGTTTTCATATGTTTGACTAAATCACTTTTATATGCTGTTGCGTATTCACAAACAGAGCAACTGTAAGGCTTTTCTCCTGTATGAATTTTCATATGTCTCTCTAAAGCACTCTTGTGTGCCGTTCTTAATTCACAAACCAAACAACTGTACGGCTTTTCTCCTGTGTGAGTCTTCATATGTCTGACTAAAGTAGTCTTGTGTGCTGTTTTGTATTCACAACCAGAGCAACTGTACGGCTTTTCTGCTGTATGAATTTTCATATGTTTGACTAAATCACTTTTATATGCTGTTCTGTATTCACAAACAGAGCAGCTGTATGGCTTTTCTCCTGTATGAGTAGACAGATGTATAACTAAATTTCTTTTCTTTGCTGCTCTGTATTCACAAATGGAGCAACTGTACGGCTTTTCTGCTGTATGAATTTTCATATGATTAACTAAACTACTTTTCACTGCTGTTCCAAATTCACAAACAGAGTCACTATAAGGTTTCTCTTCACTGGTAGCAGTATTTGTGTTAATTTTGTCAAATGTTTTGTTTTCATAATTTTCATCCTTTAACTCCATTACTTCTTGTTTAATAGATGGCTTATCAGAACTTTCATTGCTATTCATGTTCTGCGATTTGGACGATGCAGTTCCTGCAGAATGACAAAACTTATTATCCATAGTTTCTTATTTAATGGTGAATGTTTGTTTGAATGTTTCTTTTAATGATATGGGATCCAAGGAAAGTTCATCTACAACAAAAATAGATTGTAATTATACAATAATAATAATGATAATGATAATAATATGGTCTTACTAATGAAATTCATACATTAGCTCAGAAACAAATACGTTAAATTCTGCTGCAGAATCAAAATTCTGCAACATACTTTACCACTTAACCCTCTAGTTAACTTTCTACATTGTGTTTCTTGTTTACACTTAAATTCAGTTAATAGTATTTTTCCACTCATGACATTGAAATCAGTTATTTTGACATTGATTCCGGTGGTTGAAATCGCATTACAACCACTAGAGATTGAAATGTTTGGACTACTGGGATTTCACACTGTTTGACATTCAATTGACACAGATTGACGCAAAACCAAACCTGCTAACCTCGACTTTGACATAGACTTACAATGGTTTATTAACGTTTATTTTAAAAATTCGTAGAAAAAATATTATATGCAACTCGTGGATGAAAAAATTTCAACGTCTCGAGTTACCTTTTTCAATTGGCTACGCTCGTTGAAAAAACCACTCTCAACGTTGATGTTTTATTTCAACCACTTGTGCCATAATATACTATTAACGGTATTAGGCCGATATTGAACATAAATTAGACAAGTATAAATTATGTGGCCAAGGCTAATACATTATCCTAGTCAGTACATGTAATATCGGCCGTATGTTTAAGAGTTCTTGTAATATTGTAACAACCCGCAACAAATTGCGTTTGTAATTATAAGACTTATAAAATTTAAGTTGTTAGAAGAAAAGAATAAGTCAAAGCCGGCCCTGCGTAATTTCAAATATAGCGAACGCGAAAGTGCATTTACCAAGAACGGAAAGCTATATTTGCCGTAGTCAGGAAAAGCGATTCAATGACATCCGGTGCTTACAAAGTAAAAGATTTCTGAGAACAGCGAATGCCGAATTGACACATAGCGCAAACCCGTGTGGGATATGTCAAATTCGCAATTCTCAGAGTGCACAAAGTACAAGTCAAAAATGCAAGTGGACAAAACGGAGAAGTCCGAGAAAATATACGGCCCTCCACGAGAGAAAATTACCTGGGAAGAAACGCAAACCGCGAGGCTAGTTCGCGTCCCGGTTTCGAGTAATAAATTAATCCGTCGATAACATTTTTCGGTGTAAAATTTAACTAAATCCAAATTACATCTTTCGATCTAAAAACTAAAGTGTTGTGTAGTGCCCAACCGTAAGAAAATCCAGAGATACAAGGGGACCAGGAGACTCCCATCCATTTTAGCCGAACTCAATCAAAAATATTAACTAAACCTTCGGTCGCTCCGTTTAAACTAAATATTAATCAAATCGGGGGGAAGCAAAAACAAACCCCTGTGGTTATAAATGGTGGCAGCGGTCTACAAAGAACCCTTATAGGAACCCTTAAAAACCACCCCTAAAGAATTTTTTTCGTTTTTTATAAAAATTTAAATATATACATCAATTAAATTCTGTTAACCATAGCATAAATCGTGGCAGCGGTTTAAAATACCCCTAATTACAGCCCCGAAATAAATTCTCAACAACAAGAAAAAACAATCTAGATTTTTCTTCGTTTTCTATAAAAATTGAAATCTATGAAGATCTGCCAACCTTATATTATAAATGGTGGCAGCGGTCTACGGACTACCCTCTGATTACACCCTTAAATAAGGTTTTCAACCCCTAAGACTTAGAAAAAAAATATTTTTTTTTCAGTTTTTGGAAAAATAAATTTTAAACATCTAACTCAATTAACATCTGCCAACCCTTACAAGTAGTGGCAGCGGAAAACTACCTTTAACTACAGCCCTTAAAAGCAACCCTCAAAGAAAATTTACGGAAACATGTTTATTTTTGTTTTTTTATTTAAGCATTTAGTTCAATTAACTTCTGCCAACCATAGAACAAAACGGTGGCATCGAACTACCCCAGCTTCCAAATTAAAGGCAGTAACCTCGAAATTAAAGTATCAACCCCTACAAACTCAATTTTTTTTCTAGTTTTTTTATAAAAATTTAAACACCTACATTAATGAACATCTGCTAACCATAGCACAAAATGGTCCCAATGGTTTTAAACTACCCTTATAACTTGATTTTTCAACCCCTATATGAAAATTCAGCACGAAGGAGTTTTTGCAAGGAATTTTATCGGTTTGTAATACGCAGGGTGATCATAGGTTGCAAAATTTGGCAGCCAAACAATCATAGCTAGGTAAAAGAAATGCTACAACCCAAAATATTGTTTATCAAAAGGAAATCAAATCACATTTATGGAAGGAATTACAGAGAGCGCCCAAATTAATGTGTGCTTCTAACAATTTTTACGCTTGCAGCTAGGTAAATAATTTTATTTTTGTGCGATTTTACATGTTTTTTCTACGTTTGTCTTCTAGGAGCAACAAATTTTGGTAGGTTTCTGTGTATAATAAGACAACAACAATAATTATGAAATTTCAACAGTGTTACTATTAATTAAAACAATTCGAACGCTCTAAACTTAGCACCAAATTCTACCCCCGACACTGTGAAAGCGGTACAAAGGGGCTAAAAATTGGTAGGCAAATAAAACAATTTTAAACAATTTTTCTGTTAATAAATTGCAACAATTAGGGATAACATTCACAAGAAATACAATTCCTGCATCATTTTTGCAACTAAAGATCGTTTACAACTTTGCCAAAGGTGGCACACATAGGCGTCGCATAAATAAAATCAAACAAAAACTTGTAAAAATTATTATTATCAGGACAAGTACAAAGTAATAACTTAGTGAGTCATAAAGGCAATTAGTTTATACGTGTAACAGAAAAATAAGTTCACAGTTTACAGCATTGGAAGGTTTCACGTATAGGTGCATATATATACCAATTTTAAAATAATCGGGGGCATTTAGCTGATAATTTCACACATTACAAAAAGCAAATACCGTAGAAGGGCTACATTATCAAAGCATTTGAGGCTATAATTAAAAATAAAATGCAAAGAACGAGGAACTACTTTTTAATCAATTTCGAACAGGGGTAAACAAAAATATTATGAAACATTTAGGACCTTTATTAAGCGTGTGGAAAATTTGAATGTAGAGAAATCCGAAGAAATTCAAATAGAATTATGGAAAAAATTTAGCGCTAATGGATTTCAAAACAATAATCCAGTGTTCACAATTCGCACAACACAAAATACAGTTTGTTGAAATTGTGGACGCAATAATCACATTGCGAAATACTGTTTCTTTAAATTAAACTCGGAAACGAAAGCAACAGCTAGGTTTACCATTTTTAAAAGGCGTAGAACACAAAATAAAGCTTGTTTTAATTGCGGTCGTAATAATCATGTAGCACAAAACTGTTTTTTGAAGTTTAGGTAACATCTACAAGCGGTAAACAACAATTTCAGATTTAGCGTGGATTGGAACAACCAGCAAAGTGGCTACAGATCACCAAATAATTCAAATAGTGTTAGGCCAGAAAAATTTTGGAGATACACGGAAAATGTTAATAATATTAAGGGACAAGCCAATTTTAAAAATGCTAGGGCGCACAATTTTTAGAAGCCGCATGGCGGGCTTAATCAGAATAATTAAATTACATTGCGGCAGTTGCCAAATTATAACAGTACTCACGAAATAATGCAAGAAAAAAGTCACAACACTAGAATAAATTTTAAAATTATAAAGGTACGCACAGTTAGAAAAAAAATCAATTATAATAGGTATTATACAACAAAATATTAAGGTAATAACGTTAACAGTAATAGAAACTGTAAGGCGAAGGTAAACTCAAGAAAGTACTATGGAAAATTAAAAAAAAAAAAGCGGGACTAGGGAAGAACTCACAATAAGGTAAACAAAAATTTTAAGTTATGCTTGGCTAATTAATAATAAAACGGTGAAAAAATTTTCCACCTGCACCCTAACAGTATGGGGCAGGGAATTAACAATTTGCGCCAATCCAAAACAATGATTAACAATTTTAAAATGCGGTACAATTAAATTAAAAATGAAATGATAGGTGCAGAGGAGGTATTAAATTAACAACAATAACGATACACAAGAAGATTATAATGAAGATATATTAGAAGAAAGAAAAATAAGGAAATATAGCTGTCAGGTACAAAAATTAAGAGATTTCAGGGATTCCAGTCACCCCAGGTAGGAGGGAAAAACGACGGAATACCCATAAAAATTGTAGTGGGAATTGTGGGTCTCAATCATCGTCAGAGGTTCGAGACGGAGGTTGCACTCAGCAACATTACTCGCTCTTGCATTCGGCAAGAGGTGGAGTGACACAATGCGAAATTTAAGAAATCTCAGGGATTCCAGTAACCCCAAGTAGGAGGGAAAAACGATGGAATACCCATAAAAAAGTAAAGTTGGGAATTGTGGGTCTCAATCATCGTCAGAGGTTCGAGACGGAGGTTGCACTCAGCAACATTACTCGCTCTTGCATTGTACAAGAGGCGGAGTGACACAATTCGAAGATTCTCAAGAAAAAGCTCAAAGGAACCGAAAACAGGATCCGCAGCTAGAGAATCAGTAGCAAGGAAGTAGGCTAATAAAACCAATAAAAAGAGGGACGTCATAAAGGCTGATCACCTAGACGCAATCTTAAACTCTTTAGTGCGCAAAGAGGATATTGGAAACAATGCCGAAGAAGTCACGGGAAAAAGTGACAAGGAACTAGGGAGAAAGTTCAGTAAGGAAGCCATGGTTCACAAAGGTAAAAATGCTAGGAGAAAGCATATAAATGGAAATGCCAATGAAGTAGGCAATATTTTTATCCACAGTGTTGGAAAACTAAGCGAAGAAGAAGAAAAATAAATCCTGCAGCAAGAATATGAAAATAGAGTAAGGAAGAAAAAGAAGGAAGAAAAATTACGTAGGGATTCGAAAGAAGAATCTAAGAAAAATAAGGATGAAAAATTAGGTAGGGATTCGAAAGAAGAATCTTAAGAAAAAGAAGGAAGAAAAATTACGTAGGGATTCGAAAGAAGAATCTAAGAAAATAAATGAAGAAAATTTAAAATGGGTAAGTAAAAAGGTACCGAATTATTAAGAAGTGTTCCAAGGAAGTAATATAAAGGAACAGGTAAATATGGTAAGTGAAAAACGTGTGTATCGAAGAAACAAAACTTAGGCGAAGAAAAAAGGAAGAAGAAAATCAAGAAAGTGCAGAATACGAAGAAAAACAAAATAAAATTATTATAAACGTAATACTACCTCCTCGTACCAAAATAAATCATGAAGCTAAAAATATAAATTTCGCCAAAATAAATTGAGAAGCTTAAAACATAAATTTTACCAAAATAAATCGCGAAGCTAACAATATAAATTTCACCAAAATAAGTCATGAAGCTAAAAATATAAATTTCACCAAAATAAATTGTGAAGCTAAAACTATAAATTTCACCAAAAGAAATTGCGAAGCCAAAATATAAAGTTTAAAAATAAGCAATAAAGAAGAAACTAAATAATTATTAAACAATAAACAAAATATATAAATAATACAAAAATAAACAATAGAATATTCATTTCACACATTAACAATATTAGCCACACACAAGGTTAAGCAAGGCGTAAGGTAAGTATGTTAAAACAAAGGCTTATATTTATAAAAATAAAAATAAAATAAAATGCAAATATCAAAATTTTAGGAACATTCAGGTAAAAATAACAACGAAAAATTATTATTCAGTAAGTTTTGTTAGTAAAGCGTAACAATCCAAGGACTGTTCAACAATCCAGTTTTTAAATTGCGTTTATAGGTTTCTAAATTATTTGATAATTTAAAATGAGTTGGTACACTATCAAAAATATTTTTTTTAACACAAATAGTAGGCATGTTTTTGAGAAGACGCTTTATTATAATATACAATTAACCAATAAAAATCATTAAGGCAACAATAAATAATAAAGATAAATAAGGAAACATAAAGAAACAAATAAAATAAATATAAGAATGAAAAGTAAAAGCAATATCACAGCAAAATTTTATTCCCTGTGTGGGAACGGGGTTAGAATATTCCCAACGCCCAGGAGTCTGGCGTGTCGTAAAAGGCGACTAAAAGACATCCCAAAAATTTTTCCGGCTAAGGAAATTCATTTTCATTCCAGATTAATCATTTTCAATCCAGATTTATAATTTATAATTTTCATTTCAGATTCATAATCTCTTAAAGAATTAAAGTAAATATAAAAGACAAAATTTTATTCCCTGTGTGGAAAACGGGGTTTAGAATATTTCCACCGCTTAGGAGTCTAGCGGGTCGTAAAAGGCGACCAATAGACGTCCAAAAATAAGGAACGAATAAGAAAAAGCATAAAGTAATAAATAAATATAAAGTACGATGTTAGTACTTCAGATTGTTAACAATGGTGGAATAAAAATAAATAAACATGTCTATGGTAAATTTTTCAAGGTTAAGCTTAGTGAAAAGCACAATACGAAGATATTAAAACAATTTTCTTATTCGGTACCAAAACAATTAACCAATACTAACAATATGTACATACATACATTATCAGGACCTCTTCTACCATAAGTGTAGAGGTTTAAATGTTAATCCTGCTTATTACAAAATTGCTTCCATAGCTTGCGATCTATGGCGATGCTTCTTGCCTCATTCCAATTACTGCCTTTCTTCTTTAATATCTTTCCAATTTCTCCATTCCATTCATTTTTCGGTCGGCCTCTAGGTTTCTTTGAGTCAATACCCATTTCCCAGATTAATCTGACGGTACGGTTTTCGTTCATCCTCCATAGGTGTCCCAGCCAGCCAAGTTGTCTTCTTTCGATGTAGTTGTGGATGGATTCTACTTGCAGAGCAGATCGTATATCTTCATTTCGCACATGATCCATTCTCGTCGCCCCAACCACTCTTCTTAACCACCTCATTTCGCATGCTTGTAATTTAGATTTAAAGTTGTTGCTCAGCACCCAGCTCTCGCACCCATACGTTAGAGTAGTTACAAACACTGCCTTGTACACTTTCATTTTAGTACCAATTGACACTTCACTTTTACTTAAGAAGGCTTTGTTTAATGAATTATACACATTCATGGCTGTTTTAATTCTATTATTGATTTCATTTTTTAAGCTCCCTTTACTGTCTAATGTTGCACCTAGATATTTAATTTCATTGACTTGTGTTAAAGGGTAGTTACCCAGGGAAAGGTCCATCTCTTCATCGTCTCTTGATATGATCATTACTTCTGTTTTATTAATGTTGATTGTCATTTTGAATTTGTCCAATGTTTCTTGCCATATTTTAATGTTGTTCCTCAGTTCTTGTTGTGTGTTTGCGACTAGTATTAGGTCGTCAGCGTATATTAGTTCGCTTAGCTTGACGGGTTTGGTTTTCCAAACTCCCACTCTTGATGGCTTTATTTTTCCATTCGCTGTTCGTGCAACTTCGTCCATTACGGCTATAAACAGCAAAGGGCTGAGGACGCCTCCTTGTCTGACTCCTTTGCAGGTTTGGAATTCTCGTGTACACCTGCCATTGGTTCTAACCACATTTCCTGATCCGCTGTATAAACTTTGTATAGCTTGTATTAATGAGTTACAGACTCCTTTCTTTTTCAATGCCTTCCAAATTTCATCTCTTGGTAAGTTGTCGAAGGCTTTTTGCATGTCAATTGCACATATATAGGATTTATTTTGATACTTAAGTGTTTTCTCCATTATTTGTCTGAGGGTGAATATCCAGTCTTGCGTGCCCTTTCCTTTCCTGAAACCAGCCTGATTGTCACTGAGTTGGTGGTCTATAGCTTTCCTTAGTCGTTTTTCCAATATACACTCAAACACCTTGCTGGCGCATGTGATTAAGGAGATGGCCCTGTAGTTATCGCATTTCGCCCGGTCTCCCTTTTTATATATTGGAATAATTATCGCTGTTTGCCAATCTTTTGGGACTTTCTTCTTCTTCCATACCATGTCCATTATTTTGTGTAGAAGTTTAATACCTTCAAGGCCTAGATATTTTAGCATATCTGGTTTGATATTATCAATACCGGCTGCTTTGCCAACCTTTAGCCTTTTTAATGCCTCGATTATCTCTTCCAGTTCAATGCCTTCATCAAGTTCTTCTGTTGTGGGATCTAGGCGATAATCTTCTGTGTCTGGTTCTTTGTCTGTACCCAATAGTTCATTAAAATATTCATACCATCTAAGTTGTATTTCGTTTTCCCCTTTTAGTACTTTGCCCTGCTTGTCCTTAATCCATTTTAAATTTATTCCTTTCCCTTTCCTTATCCTTTTCAATGTCTGATATAAAAGCTTGGCATTTCCCGACGCATGTGCTTCTAGCTTATTACCAAATTCGGTCCAGGCAAGCTGTTTGGCTTCTCTGACTAATCCTTTTACTATTTCCCTGTTTTTTTTATATTGTAGGTAGTCTTCGGAGCTTTTAGTGTGTAGGTACATTTTCCACGCCGTCTTCTTTAGTTTAACTGCCTGTTTAATGTTGCTGTTCCACCATCGTGTTTGCTTTTTGTTGACAATGCGTTTTGAGATACCACATACTTTTTCCCCTGTTTTTATGATGATTTCTTTAAGTGCTTCCCATAGAACGTTTGGGTCCAATGTGTTCAGTTTGTTTTTTGCCTTTAGTATCTCCTGGTCTATCTGCCTTGCGTATTCATTTCTGACTTCTTCATCCTGGAGTTTGTAGCACCGTATACTGTGATAACTTTTGGGCACCTCTTTGTCTTTGTTTTTTGTTTTTGTTTGTTTTGTTCTGGCTCTTACTTCCACAAGAAAATGATCACTCCCAATTTCATAAGACCGTTTCACTCTCACGTCTTTTATCAAGTTTTTATATTTTTTTTGTATTATCACCAGGTCTATTATAGAGCGTTCATTTCTACTATTAACCTCCCTAGTAAATTTGTGTATGTCCTTGTGCTCGTACCAGGTGTTTGCTATTATTAAGTCATTTATTAGGCAAAAGTCTATTATTCGTTGTCCGTTTGTGTTTTTTGTGTTTTCTCCGAACCTTCCCACTACTCCTTCTGTTTTTTCTACATTGTTGCCAACCCTACCGTTCATGTCCCCAATTATTATTAGTTTACCTTCGTACTTGTCAGCTTCCTTCTGCAGACTTTCCCAAAATTTGTCTTTGACTTCTTTCTTATCATTTTCGTTAGGGGCGTAAATTACCAGGAATGTGTAGACTTCGTTATTAGCTACTTTGATTTTTAGGCTCATTATTCTTTCATTGTGGAACGACCAGTTTATAATTTTGTCGACCCATTCCTTTCCCACTATACAGGCAACACCTGCTTGTCCCCATATGTGCTCATCCACGCCACTGTATAGTAGTACGTGACCTCCGTCTAACTCCTCGAGGCCTCTGCCCTTTTTCTTTGTTTCCGTTAATGCTACGATTTTTAATTTACTTTGTTCGAAGTTGTATAGTAATTCTACCTCTTTCCCAGTAATTCCTTTAATATTCCACGTAGCGAATTTCCACTCTTCATGTGTTTTCTCATTTTTTATGTTGTTAGAAATATTCTCTCTTTTGGAACTGATTCCTAGTTTGTCTATTTTGTTTTGTAATTCCTGTTTTATATTCCACTCTGTTGTTACTTTCTTTGCTAGTTGTATTAGTTTATCTCGGGAGTATTTTACTGGACTTTTATTATTATTCTGGGAGTAATTTTGTACTTTTCTTGTGAGTTTTTCAAGAATCAGGTAAAGTTCCTTCCTTTCTCTGTTTTGTTCCTCAGTACTATTCACTACCATCTGTCTTAGTTCACCCAGTTCAGCCATCGTTTTTTCTAATTCGTTTATTTGTTTCCTTAATTCTAATTGTGATGCTCTTTGTTCATCCTGCAGTACACGCATCGCATCCGTTAATTCATCCATGTTCTTCTTATTGTGTTTCTCTTATGCGCAGTTATATTTCCCTACTCGTTTCGTTTTCGGTTAAGTGATTGCGGTACGCCACTGCGCTCGTAGCTTAATACAGTTTGTTTACGCGCCCGTGCCGTCGTAATTTGGATGCACCAATCCCGGCGACAAGACCGCCTGTGGTGATCGCCGTGTACGCGGTGGATTTCCGCGCACTTGTATTATCTTTCCCTGGCACGCCCGATTGTTTAGACGTAATTACAAACACTACTTTAGTCTGATTTCTTGTGTAAGGCATTTAAATGACTCTTTGTTTCACTGTTGGTTCACTTTATTCTATTATACGTTTTGTATATCACTCGAAAAAAGCGAATCTTGATACTTGTAGGTGACACGCCCGCACTCACGGTAACGCATCGACCTCGACCTATTTGTTATAATCTAATATTTTTCTATAATCTAAACAACTTAAATGTTATCATATTGCCATGGAATGGACCCCGATGGAGAAGTAAAATAGTTGGCCAAATAATCCCGTACGTGTAGCCCTGTTCCTGTACCACGATTATTACAAGTAGCAAGGTCCTCTAACGGGCAACTATATAAAGTATCTTCAAATTGCACTCCATCTTTTTTTCTCACATAATTGTGCAGTACACAACAGGCTTTAACTATAGATTCACAAAACTCGGGGGCCACATCAATCGGCCTATGAAAGATTCTCCACTTGTTAGCAAGTATTCCAAATGCACATTCAACCATTCGCCGAGCCCTGGTTAATCGGTAATTGAAAATACGTTTCTGAATAGTCAGGTTTCTTTTAGCATATGGACGTAAGACACGTTCAGACAAACTAAATGCTTCATCTCCTACGATTATAAAAGGCATTTTCCTGTCATTAGCGCCTGGCACAAATCTGCCGCTGGGAATATTTAGCTGATTCTGTTCTAACTTTTGGCCGAAGTTGGACCGCTTGAATACATGTGAATCACTGGAACCTCCATATGCCCCAATGTCCACGGCAGAGAAACAATAGTCTGCATCTACTAAAGCGAGCAGTACAACTGAAAAATATTGTTTGTAATTATAGTGCAGGGAACCTGTGTTAGAGGGCTGCTTCATTCTAATATGCTTGCCATCGATGGCACCTATGCAGTTTGGAAAATGTGCTCTCTGATAAAATTCATCTGCTATTTGTACCCAATCATTTTGCGATTTTCTGGCCATATATAATGGTTGCAAGTAGTTCCACAATTTGTCGCAAGTATCTCTCACAATTTCACGTATTGTTGAACTTCCCAATAGAAATTCAAAATGCAGCGAATGAAAACTGTTCCCCGTTGCTAGATACCTAAAAACAAATAAAATTGATAAGTACCTCTCTAAGATACATTTTTCGTCTGATAAACATTTTTTTCAGGTAAAGACATTCAGCGTAAATGGCAGAATCTACAATCATGTTTTAAAAGGGAGCTAAGGTTACAAAAAGAGAGAAAATCCGGAGAAGCAAAAGTGAAAAGAAGAAAATATGTATATTACGATCAGCTACTGTTCCTACTTCCAACATTAGAGGATAGAGAAACGGTGAGCGATATAACTCCATTGCAGGCAAATGAAGATGATCCGACAGAAGACGGCGACGGTGAGGAAGTGGATGAGAGTATACGGTCAGAGAGTCCCAACATAAGCCAAAGTCAACCAGCGGTTCCCAGCGTGAAACGATCGAAAAAAACAAAAATGTGTTATGAGGAATCTTTACTCCACATTCTTCAACAGAAAAGTAATGAGCCAATAGATGAGGACAAAACTTTCCTCTTATCACTGGTTCCGACGTTTAAAAAACTCACTGATGATCAAAAGTTAGAGGCGAAAATGGAATTTTTAAAGGTACTTAGAACAGTACAAACCTCAACATCCGTCATCCCATCTCGTGCGACCTCCAACCTGGCTACTATGTGCATACAAAATTCTACTGTTTCAAATTATGAACATCATAGGGCCGGTTGCAGAAAGCAATGTTAAGTCTGGTGTTAGCTAACGCGACGTCAAAGTGAACAAAAACGAATCAAATCTCAAATGCTTATGGTAACTAATACATTAGTAAACAAAATTTGATGCGATTTTGTTCACTTTGACGCGATGTTAGCTAACACCAGACTTAACATTGCTTTCTGCAACCGGCCCATAGACTGTCAGATCCATCAACCAGCAATTGTTAGATCAATACTCATCTGCCAGTTAATAATACACAACAAGACTATAGCAGAAGCTCGTCTAGTTGCTCATATACCACAACCTCATTTCTCTCACCAAGTAATAATACAATGGAGGAACAGCAATCAGAATTATTTGAGTTGCATTAGTTATGTTTTTCTATACGTTTTCAGAAGTTGCTTGCCCAAATTATCATTGTTATTTCATTAAAAGTTTTTTTTTAGTTGAAATGTGAAGTTGAGTTCTAAGAAGTTTTTGTCTTCCTAAACGATTATTGTTATTTCTATAAGAGTTTGTTTTTTTTTATTAGAATTGATGTTGTGTTTTCAGTAGCTTTTTCCTAAGTAATTATTATTATTTCATTAAAGAAGTTTGTTTTTAAAAATAAAAGTATGATCTTGAGTATTCAGTAGTTGTTTTTTAAATAAGTAATACTATTATTAAGATAGTTTTCTTAAATTAAAATGTGTCGAGTTCAAATATATTCTAAATAGTTATATATTAGTTTATTTTCTTACCTTAGTGTAACAGATAGTCTTTCTTCACATGGGACGCAGTTTCTGAATTTTGTATCTTGGTAGCTTATTGAGGGTCCAATAATTTTTAGTAGTTCGTCAAAACTTGAGACGCTCATTCTATGGAAGCCAAAGAACTTTCTAGGATACGTCCTCAAATCTTCGTACAGTGCATGAAACTGGCCCTTCAGCAAGCGTTGGCTGGTTATTGGGTGAACCCAATATCTTCTTTTTTGATTTTTTTTCGGTTTCTAATAACTAACGCCGCGACGCAAGCTATCTCTACCAAATCCATTTTGAGACTGGGGTCAGACAAAAATGATCAACGACACAACTGTTTTGTTTAAGTGCGCGCTCAACCTGGGGACAAAACAGTTTAGTTCGTTAATGCGCGCAGATTCTACTTTCACCGACCAAACTGTCGTTGAACAGTTCAGTTCATAGTGCGCGCTAGGCCTAACAATTACATTATTGTTCCCCATCATATACTCACAAAACACCTTGATTTTCCTCCTTCATGACACCTCATGTTTGTAATTAAATTCCTTTTCTCACTTACTCTGCAGAACACAGAACAACTGAAAGCTTTTTCCTCATATGCATAACTAAATCTTGTTTCTGTGTTGCTTTGCATTCAGAATCGGAGCAATTGTATGGTTTTTCTTCTGTATGAGATCTTGTATGTGTTGCTCCTGTATGTGACCTCATGTGTGAAACTAAATAATCTTTCCGTGCTGCTTTGTATTCACAAATAGAGCAACTGTATGGTTTTTCGTTTGTATGGGTCCTCGTATGCATAACTAAATTATTTTTATGGTTTGCTTTATAGTCACAAACAGAACAGCTATAGGGCTTTGCTCCTGCATGTGATCTCATGTGTGAAACTAAATGATTTTTCCGCGCTGCTTTGTATTTACAAACAGAGCAACTGTATGGTTTTTCTCGTGTATGAAATCTCATATGTACAATTAAATTACATTTTTGTGCTGTTTTGTAATTACACACAGAGCAACCATATGGCTTTTCTCCTGTATGAGATCTCATATGTGAAGCTAATTGATCTTTCCGTGTTGTTTTGTAGTTACAAATAGCGCAACTGTATGGTTTTTCTCCTGTATGCGAGTTCATATGTGTAACTAAACTACGCTTCTGTGTTACTTTATAGTCACAAATATTGCAACTGTATGGTTTTTCTTCTGTATGAGATCTCATATGTATAATTAAACTACTTTTATGCATTGCTTTATAGTCACAAACAGAGCAGCTATAAGGCTTTGCTCCAGCATGTGACCTCATGTGTGAAACTAAATGATTTTTCCGCACTGCTTTGTATTCACAAACAGAGCAATTGTATGGCTTTTCTCCTGTATGAGATTCCGTATGTGCAATTAAAGCACTTTTTAGTATTGCTTTGTATTTACGAATAGAGCAGCTATAATGCTTTTCTCCTTTTTGTGACTTTATGTTTATAACTGAATGGCGTTTCAAGGCTGCACTGTATTCAGAAGTAGAATAACTATAAGGTTTTTCTCTGCTACAACTCTTCATAGCATTATTTTTGTCAAATGCTTTGTGGTCACAACCATCATTGTTTAATTCTAAGTCTTCATCTTTAATATCCACTTCTTCACAGATACTGGTGTTATTAAAACTTTCCACGCTTTCTTCTTTGATATACAACTTATCAAAATTTTCATTGTTATCAATGTTCAGTGATATACAGGATGTAGATGGCTTAATATCCAAGGTTTCTTGTTTTATCTCCATTTTGTTTGGTTACATATCAGTTTCTTCTAATGATGCATGAGCCAATGGAAGTCGGATATCCTCACACCTACAACAAAAGTCAATTGGTATTAACCATTCAGAATTCAACAATACAGGGGTAATGTGCACACAAAGCAATAGGGTACTTGCAATGGTTAGTAGTTTTAAAGAAAACCTTGTTTAATTAATCAAAGCCAAATTGGATAAATTTCACGTTAAAACAAATACATACGATTTAATTTGAATCCAAAACAAAAGAATGATAATGAATAAATCATCCAGTATTCAACATTTGTCATGTGACACAAAATGTGGTTTGACAGCATGAACAAGCAAATGACTCGAAACACTATTGTCTCACTCTGACATCCCTTGCCTGTTATACTTATTTTCAAATGTTTAAAGTTAGAACCAGTTGAATTTTCCATGTTTTATTCTTGTAAATTATATTTAAGTATTGTAATTAAAATAAGCAAATGTGCGCCAAGTCGACCCTCTCTGTAAGAGTATTGTGAAGTTGAATTCGCGCACTCGGGATGCGAGGAGTTTCAACTCATGAAGATGTGGCAAAAAAGAAGTCAATCGTTTTTGTGTGCTTGTCCAGAGGGCGCACGCTGACAACGAACGACTCCAGAAGTGCGTTGTGTGAACATCGCCTTAAGGTGAATTAAATAAGCGCCTCCCCATGGCTTGGTTTTGATTTCAAGGTCAAGATCTTGGTCTTGGACGCCGCTCGGCCTTCATTTCAAGGCCAGAAATAATAACTTATTATTATTATTATTTGTATGTTTGTTTTCTCTCGTACTATACATACGGATGTAATTACCTTATTGTATTGTTTTTGTGTTTCATTATGTATTCAAGAATTTTCTGGTTGTGTTGCAGGTACTGAGGATGACCGATTTTTGCATCTCGATGTAGGTGTTCTTGTCGATATTCATTTTTTGTAGCATTGTACCTAGTGTTCGAGGGATTACACCAGTAGCAGATATAACTATAGGTATTGTATACACATTTCTTAATCTCCACATCTGTTTTACCTCTATTGCTAACTCTGTATATTTTCGTAGTTTCTCGTTATGTGCCTGCAGTAAGTTAGAAGTGCTAGGAATTGCAGTGTCTATTAAAAATCCAGTTTCGGCTTCTTTGTCTACCAGTGTAATGTCAGGTTGGTTGTGAGGAATTGTTTTATCGCTGATAATACTCCTGTCCCAATATACCCGGGCCAAGTGATTTTCAATTACTTTAGGCGGCTCATATTTATAATATGGTTCGGTTTCGGTTTTAAGATTAAACTTTATCACTAATTTTTGGTGTAATATTTTAGTTACATTGTCATGCCTAGCTTTATAATCATTATGAGTTAGAGTTTGACATCCCGATATAATGTGATTGGCGTTTTCGGGTGCACTTCAGCATCTTCTACAAGAGTCATCCTGGGTGCCGTCTTTAATAATATACTTCCTATACTTTTTGGCATTAATTACCTGGTCTTGTATAGCTAATATAAAGCCTTCTGTTTCAGGAAACAAGTCACCTCTGCACAGCCACGCGTTCGACGCTTCTGGATCGACACGAGGCTGAGCCAAGTCATGAGCATGCTTTCCATGTAGAGCTTTCTGCTTCCAGGATAAATGCTTATCTTCTTTTGCTGTTATAGGAAAGTCTATTTCATGGGATAGATCTAACGGAGTATATTTATTATCTGATATAGCTATTGCACGGTGTAACTCGGATGTATTTGTTTTTGTAATAAAGTATTCCCTTAAGGATGTTTTTTGTTTATTTAGTAAATTTTTAATGTCTACGAGTCCCCTCCCGCCTTCGGCTCTTGGTAGGGTCAGTCTTTCCGTTGCAGACTTTGGATGATGTAGTCTAGCTTCAGTAAGTATCTTATTGGTTTTTCTTTTCAAGTTGTTAATATCAGTATCTGTCCAGTTCACAACCCCAAACGAGTAGGTAAGTATAGGTGTTGCAAATGTATTTATGGCCTTGATTGTATGTTTCCCATTTAATTTCGTTTTAGTTATGGCTTTGAGTCGTTGTATGTACTTAGACTCAAGTTCTTCTTTTTTACTTTTTTACTCTCTATTAGTCTCGGTTGTTGTAGACCTAAATATTTATACGTGTCGCCTTCTATCATACCTTTGAGTGTGGATTCGTCTTGAGTCTTGTAGTTTAATATCTCTCTTTTTCCCTGGTTGATACTTAGTGTCTGACGTTTGTCTATTCCAAAGGTCATACGCACGTCTTTGCTATATGTTTCTGTTAGTTTTAGTAGATGTTTGAGATGGTCTGAAGTACTACTGAAAAGTTTTATGTCGTCCATGTACATAAGGTGGGACAAGTTATAGGCCATGTTATAATTTAGTTTAAGTTTGTAGCTTTTGTTCGTATCATATTTGACAGTGGATTAAGCGCCAAGCAGAACCACAGTACACTTAAGGAGTCTCCTTGGAATATTCCCCGTTTGATTTTTATGTTTTCGGTCATTAATAATAATAGCTTTATTTCCACAAAAGTATACAAGTATAAATTAATGAAAAAAAGTGGAACAAAACAAGATTTTGCGGGAATCTTAAGGTGAAGTCCCAGTATAGGAGTTGAACTCTGTACTGATCAATACTTAACCTTACATAACATCAGTTTAAAACCATACAAACCATTAGCCATTCTGTATCGGTGTAAACCTTTATTGTAGTACTCCAGGTTTTCATTATGGTTCTTAGAAACTCGATTAGAACTGGGCTTGCTTCATATTATGTTTAGAACTTCTAGCAGCCAGGTATGTGGAACAGAATCAAACGCCTTTTTATAATCTGTAAAGGCGGTATGTATGTTTCGATTGCCTTTTGTGTGCTTGGCTCATTACGACTTGATCTATTATTAATTGTTCCTTGCATCCTTAGGATTTCCTCCAGCATCCTTTTTGTTGTTCTACTATTATAGAGTTCTCTTCACAGTGAGAGTATAGCATATCCATTATTAGCGCCGTTATGATTTTATAGATCGTTGGCAAGCATGTAATTGGTCGGAAATTTCCTGGATCTTTAACGTTTTGGCTTTTTGGTAAGAGGTATGTTATTCCTTGGGTAATAAAGGCTGGTAATGTATTTGGGTTAAGAATAAAAATATTAATATGTCTTGCAAGTTCTTCGTGGACAGTAGTAAATGTTTTGTACCAGTAGTTGTATTATATTATTATTATTATAATTCTTGCTAGAAGACAGGCAGCATTAAGCTGTTGACGTCTTCTTTCAACAAAAGGTACAAAGTAGGCATGTTTTTAACAATATCACCGTAAACTAAAATTAAATACAAGATAATATCACAAATAAAATAAAAATGAGATTATTTTAATTGACACAAGATATCTAAAAAATAACACAAAAAAACACATTTATATAGTGTGAGTTTGAAATTAGAATTGCAAAAGATTAAAAATTAACTAACTACAGAAATGATAAACATCACCGTAAACTAAAATTAAATTATATCACGAATAAGAATTACATATTAATAAATAAAATTGATCCAAATGGCAGAAGATATATGTGACAGTAAATAAAACATTTTTTTCTACAACAGTCAAAAAAACGTGACACTTATGCATCGCTATAGATACGCGAAGTTTAACTTTTTTTAACACATGAAAAATAGTAATTTTTGTATTAAGTGCGCGAAATGAGTGTTTTTTTATGGCGCGTGAGAATGTCAATTTTCGCCGAGACCGTTATAATTTTTTCCGTTGATCGTTTATTTATGGATTTCAGTAATGTATAGAGAATCGTCTATTAATGACCCTTATTAATGAATGACTTTTTATTAATAAACGATTTTAAAAATCTGTTTATGTTGGTGGAACTGTAAGTCTATGTCAAATTCGAGGTTAACAGGTTAGGTTTAGCGTCAGTTTTGACACAGACTGACTCAAAACCTAACCTGCTAAGCTCATATTTGACATAGACTTACAATGTCACCAACATAAACAGTGCCAACCTAAGAAAAAAATCACAACCATTTATGGTCACCCGGTACCATTTTCATGGAATAAAATTAGATTTTCTTCAAATTAATAATGTACGATCAACGGAAAAATATTGTAACTAACTCGTATGTTAATCGGCGATTAATAATATCTACAATTAACGCGCTCGCTAGCGCTCGCGCATTAAAATGTCTCGATTATTAATCGTTCTCATTAACATACTTGTTTGTTAAATAAATATTAATAGATATGTTATAACAAATACTTCCAATTAACATTTTTGTGTATTTTGAAAAATAAGAGTACTTTTTTCTTCAATCATTTTCATATTTTCGAACCTCCTTCCTATAGAAGTAGGAGATTTACATTTTTGCAAATGCATTTTTAATTTGAGAAACTGCAGAGGTTTTTGTGGACAATAAAATGTTCTGATAAATGGATATATGAAGGACACTATAATATTATAAGCAACCATCAAACGTGATTAATTCTGTCAATCAAACGGTGGTAACAACGTAAAAACTAGGTTTAATCACGTATATTCTAAATGGCACAAGTTTTCAACTAGAAAACGACGAAATATTAAAAATTGTGAATTGTTGCTATAAAGTAGTGAAAATGAATAATTCGATCCCATACGACATATGTCACTGAAATGGGAGAAAATCCTCTTTCTCATAATGCCACAGCTAACTATGAGTTCCATATAAAAATTACAACTTTATAACATATAAATAATCAGAATTTAGAAACTTTTTGGACAAAGCATTACACCACTGAATTATTATGAAAAATAAATAATATTAATACTACTTACGGGAACTTGAAAATTTTCCCACCTATTACCTCATCTTAAAAGTTTAATTTATTATTATTCATTTTAGATACACATTTTTCTTACTTTCTGTGCCGCCTGGGCGATATGTTCAAAATCAAAGTTGGGCGTTGTGACCAAAATCAAACTTGGGCGTTATGACCAAGTTGGGCGTTGTGACCAGAATCAAAAGTGGGCGTTGTGACCAGAATCAAAGTTGGGCTTTGTGACCAAGTTGGGCGTTGTGACCAAAATCGAAATTTGGCGTTGTGACCAAGTTGGGCGTTGTGACCAAAATCGAAATTGGGCGTTGTGACCAAGTTGGGTGTTGTGACCAAAATCGAAATTGGGCGTTGTGACCAAGTTGGGCGTTGTGGCCAAAATCAAACTTGGGCGTTATGACCAAGTTGGGCGTTGTGACCAGAATCAAAAGTGGGCGTTGTGACCAGAATCAAAGTTGGGCTTTGTGACCAAGTTGGGCGTTGTGACCAAAATCGAAATTTGGCGTTGTGACCAAGTTGGGCGTTGTGACCAAAATCGAAATTGGGCGTTGTGACCAAGTTGGGTGTTGTGACCAAAATCGAAATTGGGCGTTGTGACCAAGTTGGGCGTTGTGGCCAAAATCGAAATTGGGCGTTGTAACCAAATTGGGCGTTGTGACCAAAATCGAAATTGGGCGTTGTGACCAAGTTGGGCGTTGTGACCAAACGCGAAGTTGGGCGTTATGACCAAAACGGTGGTTTAAGTGGCGTCGATAGCTCTCTCCTATAACAGGCGTCGGTGGGCGTTGTGACCAAGTTGGGCGTTGTGACCAATATCGCTTTTGGGCGTTATGACCAAGTTGGGCGTTGTGACCAAAATCAAAATTGGGCGTTGTGACCAAGTTGGGCGTTGTGACCAAAATCGAAGTTGGGCGTTATGACCAAATTCGGAGTTGGGGTTTGTGACCAGTGGGCGTTGTGTCATAGCCCCGTTGTAACCAGTTGTAACTAAGGAAATGGTGTTCCAAAAGCGTTTTTTCACTGCTAGCCGTGAAGAATAGTTACGTAATGTCTTCATTACCTAATTGAAATAGTGTCAAATGAATGACATAATGACATTTGCCTACTAAAATATTTTTGAAAATGACAGATCTGACATTTCTCTTAATGCACTTTTCTCAATTTTAGGCAGTCGTAGATAAAATTTTGTACAATACATGTGTGATAATGCATTATTAATATACTTGTGTGCTTACACACGCGTATATTAATGATGCTGTTATCCCACTTGTATAGTAAATAACTATTTTCTACGTCCGTTGTAAAACTAACAGTTTTTAAAATTATTTCTGTTCATAAAATACGTACTTCCTGAATGGATAAAAAAGCGTTAAAAAAGTGCCGTAGCGGTTCATTTTTTCACACTTTTGTGTTAAAAAAACTGCCGTAACGGGTCATTTTTTAATGCAATACGCGAACACACTCGCTGATTAGAGTGCTATGAACCTAACGGTCTCGGAGAAAATTGACATTCTCACGCGCCATAAAAAAACACTCATTTCGCGCACTTAATACAAAAATTACTATTATATAGTTCAAAATGGAAAAAACAAAATTATCTGGCGGCAACTGACACTTTCACTATTATTTAGCACTGGCAATTAAAACTGTAGTTAACATTAGCTATCTATTTTATTCTTGAAGTGACCAATGGCGGTAGAGTTAATGGTTTCTTGAGTCAAATTGTTCCAGTCTTCCACAACGCGATTACTAGGGTGGTCCTTAAAAATTTATTTTTAAATGTTTTAGCCAGGACCACCCCATTTTGTTCTAATGTATGCAAAACTATTTTACAAATTTTATGAAAATCTTCAGACATCATTAAAACGTGCCCCCAGATGCTGAAAGTTTTAGAAAAATGCACAATTTCACCTTAAAATCGATATAACTGCCGTATCGTCTCAAATACGATGTTTATATACATAACCTCGATATCGACAAAATGCATGGTATGCCCAATTTTTATCGCGGACCAACCAGAAATTACGCTCCGATTGGCACGACTCTCTGATCTGTACTAACGTGTCGCGACGGGCGTACTCAAGGTGTAAGCTTATTCGATTGAATTTCTGAAACAATATTTGTTTAGTTCAGTTATTACGTTTTTAATGTGTTTTTCACATAGATATGTTGCGGAAACCAATTTTTTTTATTGGTTCAATGAAGAGTCAAATTTCTGGTGCCAAACTACCATCTCGTGGTGACGTTATAAGTGTACTATTTTACAATATGCGCGAAGTGAATTTAAACTTACGTGACAGTGCTTCTCTAGTAATAGATAAAACTGTAATATTTTGGAAAAAAGCTCGCATACCTACTCAAGATCGCGGAGACTGCATGAAAAAGTGTAAAAAGCTTTATGAAACATGGTGTAGTTTAGATAAGCATAAATCCCGAAAAAGTGATTTATATAGACAGAAAGAGCAGCAATTTCAAGATAGTTTGAATGACCTTTTTGATATATCGCATGCAAATGCTCTAAAAACTATAAAAATTGCTGAAGATAAAGAGTTTTTACTATTGCAAAGAAAAAAAGGACGTCGTGGTTGTATGCTGGGAAAAGCTGCGCGGTAAGAAAAAGAAATACAAAGAAAACAGGAGCGTTCAGTAGCTGAAAGTAATTATTTAACGATAGGCTTATATCAAAATGATTTCTCTAAACAGTACACCACCCTCTGTTGTCATCGGCTTCTTCTAGCGATTCGGAACATAGAGAAGCCGAAATCGAAACTGAACCTTATTTAGAAAACTTCGTCCCTTCTACATCTAAGCTTCCAGAACGCAAAAGAGCTAGATAAGAGATGATGACTGCTCGCCTTACAGCAGTGTTAGACAAATGTAAGATTAGCGACAGAGATGCCATCCATTTATTAACAGCCTGTGTAGAAGCCGTAAATTTAAATCCAAATGACTTTGTGATCAATCGTACATCTCTTAAGAGAGCTCGAGAAGGATTCCGTGAAAAAAAATCAGTAGAGGTCAGGTCCCATTTTTTCAATTTAAACTTAACCTCTGTAGTTATTCACTGGGATACAGGGCTGCTCGCAGATATTACTGGAAAAAAGAATGTTGACAGACTTCCTGTGGTAGCTACAGCTCCGAATATTGAACAGCTATTAGGGATTCCTGAACTTCCTTCAGGAACCGGACTTGAAATTTCTGCAGCTGTAGATGACATTTTAGATGATTGGTTGTTATTAGATGCTGTTCAAGGTATAGTATTTGATACAACAGCCAGCAATACAGGTTATTTGAATGGTGCATGCCATTTGCTAGAACAAAAACTGAACCGTAATGTTTTATACTTGGCTTGTCGCCATCGCATTTTTGAGATCGTACTACAAGGTACAGGTTTCCCAAAGCACTGGACCGGATATACCCTTGTTCAAAAGATTCAAAAGTGTGTGGAAGGTCATTGATCAGACAAAATTTTTAACATGGCAGTCAAATGCAGATACTTGAGAAACACTGAAGGATGATATTCATGAGATGTTATTGTATGCAAAAAATATTCTGCAAGAAGACCTACCTCGTGAAGACTACAGAGCATTGTTAGAATTAGTTATAATATTTCTTGGGGAGGCGCCACCTTGGGGAGTATGTTTTCGTCAACCTGGAGCATATCATTTAGCCAGATGGATGGCCAAGGAAATCTATTGCATGAGAATATCCCTTATGCAAATTTAGTTGGAAATTTTCCATGGTAACGGCGAAAATTGATAATCGGAAATTTACCGGAAAATTTCCACTTATGTCACTGTCATCACAAAAAACCGTAAACTATTAGTACTTAGATATTAGTTTCGTATTTTTTTTAATAAAAATGTTTTCTTTACTGGGTTTTTTCATTCGTGATATTCTCTATCAAAATATAATTCGTGCTTAAAAAATTTCCCTATGGAAATATTTGGAAATATGTTATGCAGCTACTTTTTTTTCAACAAAAGCATTCGTGCATGCCTCCAAGAAAAAATCCCTCCTCCTTCGGAGTCGAAATTTTTTCAGTTGGCATGCACTCATGCACTTATTGAAAAAATAGCTGCAGAATATATTTCCGGAAATTTTTCAAGCACTTGTTATATTTCTTCCGAAAATCGTACGACACTCATTAATGACCAATAGAAAAATTAGTTCACGAGACGTAACCAAGACAATACAAAAATTTCTTGGAAATTTTTTGTAGGTAGACATTACTTCTTTTGAGGGTTTGTGTCGTTACGATTTTCTTACCGAATCTGCATTCGAGCATTAATTCATATCCGGAAATTATTTTCGTGCATCCAACAACGACCTAATTTGCCCTCGCGTCCCGCTCGGGCAAATTAATACGACGTTGTTGAAACGCACTCAAAAAAATTTCCGGAAAGAATTAATGCTCTTATGAGATTATATGTGAAAATTTATTTATTTAGGGAGCAATTTAAATTAACTCAAGGGGAAGAAAACACTCTAAAACGTATTTGTTGTTTTATAATTAAATGCTACACAAAAGCATGGTTTTCTGCTACAAATGCAATCGAGGCTCCTGGGAATGATATTCATTTCTTAAAAAAACTGGTCGCTTACAAAAATGATGATAAATTAGTTGCAGAAATAGCAATTAAAAAGTTTGTTAACCATTTATGGTATTTAGGAGACGAATGTGTAGCTCTAGCAATATTCGACGAAAGAATGAGCCTCAAAGATAGATAGAATCTAGCTCGAAAAATGCTAGCCGACGAAGAAGTAGATGAATCCAAAGATTTAAAAAAAAAATCACATTAAAATAGATGATTAGAATATTTTCTTAATAAAGATCTTTCTCTGCAAATAATCACTAATAAATCGATAAAATTATTTGAAAGGTTTCAAACACCGAGAGATATTTTGCAAGTGGAACCTCTGCACTGGCAGAATGAAGAAAGTTATTTGAAAGGAAGAAAAATTGCAAAATCAATAACAGTTGTTAATGATACTGCTGAAAGGGGAGTGAAGACAATTGAAGAATATAACTTGCAGTTTACCAAAAACGAATCTCAAAAATAATATATTTTACAGGTATAGTACACATATTTTATTTCAAATATAATAATGATTTGCTTGGTTTCTATTACGTCAAAATAAATTTCTTTTTTTTTTCAGATAGTGCAGACTATCGTAAGAAATATTCAACACACAATCAGGGGACGTTCAAAAATCATACTGAGATATCGTTTTATTGCTTCTATTCCATTATTGTTGTAGAACTTTGAAGTGATATAAAGGCGTTTAATCTTTAATTTTGTTTTATTGGATTTCGAAATGAATTTGACAACCCTTGGACATTGTACATAAAGTAAATACTCAAGAAGTTAGAAAAATTCATAAAACTTTTAACGTTCAATGTCGATGGAACACGTGTTCTTGATGTGGAAATGAGTTCAAATTTTGCACACATTATTTTTTTAACATATTGAAATAAATCTAGGGGGTCCTGCAATTCAAACGCTTTCTTAATAAGGTACAGAGTGGTGTTCGCCTTTTTGACTATTCTGGTAATGACATTCCCATTTCAAATCGCTTGTAATTTCTATTCCCAGGTCTCTTTGAGATTCAACTGCTTTTAGCTGCACACCATCTAATATGTATACATTTTTCGTGTTAGCCTTTCCTATATGGATCACTGTACACTTTGTTGAGTTTAAGTTGAGAAGCCAAGTTTTTGTCCAATCCAGAACTTGTTCCAAATCTTCCTGTAAGTAATGTATTTTCCTTGTCCAGTGGATTGCTGTAAAACTTTGTATCACCAGCAATACAACTTGATGTTGAACGTATACAGTGCTTCAGGTCTGCAATATATAGGGTGAACAGGAGTGGTCCCAAAACAGAACCTTGGGGTACT
The DNA here is from genome assembly GCA_940337035.1 of Agriotes lineatus. Classification (NCBI taxonomy): domain Eukaryota; kingdom Metazoa; phylum Arthropoda; class Insecta; order Coleoptera; family Elateridae; genus Agriotes; species Agriotes lineatus. The sequence continues at coordinate 67,367 of CALNHX010003662.1, read as the reverse complement.
CCACTTAATACTTCATAAGAATTGGACAGACTAGTACCAATACGAATGTTCGCTTGTTGAGGAACGATGTCATCCAGTTTAAAAGTTCACCTCTAATTCCAAGGTGCTCCAGTTTATATATCAATCGTTTTATCGGCACTCTGTCAAAGGCTTTTTCGAAGTCGAGATATATTATTTCAGTGGGGATGTTTTGGTCGAAGTCCTGTGTCCATCTGTTTAGGCATATTAGCATATTTGATACTATCGAGCGGCCTTTCACAAATCCATGTTGCTCGTCTATAAAAAACTTGTTTTCAAACAGGAATGCCAACATACTGTCAGTAATTATACGGTCCATGCACTTATATACAAGAGATGTCAGGCTGATTGGCCGGTAGTTTGTAGCACACATTTTATCACTTTTTTTATATATGGGTGTTACAAAGCGCTCTTTATAGATCTCAGGTAGCTCTCCAGTGATAAAGGAACTTGTCATTAGCTCTGAAAGACGCGGGCTTAACACTTCGGCACATCCTTTAAGAAAAGGTGCAGCCAGACCATCAAGTCCAGCTGCCGTGTCATTCTTAAGATTTAGAAGTATTTTTTCAATATTTTCTGGGGTAAACTTGATATTTGTCAGCAAGTTGATAGTTCTTTGGACCTTATCCATAACTGCAATTTCACCAGGGGGTTCTCGAACGAAGCTTCTCTCGAACTGCTTTGCAAATTCATTTGCAATATCACCTGGTGCTGTAACAAGTGCTTACGGACGTAGCTGTAGAAAGCTTTCTGCCCACTTCCTATAATAGTTTCTTCATACTTGGCTCTACATTGTCTAATTAGTTGAGTTGTTTCATTGGCTTTGATTCTGTAGATAGAATAGTTGGCTTCAGTTTGGTTTCTTCTGTATATATCCCAAGATTTTCTCTTTTCATCCTGTATAGTGTTATTTAATAACGCCCATTTTTTCTTAGTAACCATTTCTTCTGAAAAGACACTGTAGTTAACACTATATAGGTTAGCGTTGATAACTGCGTAATCTGCTCTAAAATAATCCAGCTTGATGGTGTTTTGTTCCATGGGTATCTTCGCCTGTGTTGTAAGTTGCATGGTTGCTAGTACCATGAGATAAAAAAAAAGATTCTGAGCAGGCCTTGATATGTGTTATACGTTTGGCAGTACTGACGTGTATTGTCAGTCTATGTCAAATTCGAGTTTTACGTCAGTCTGTGTCAAACAAAAAACAAAACCTAACCTTTTCTCGAATTTGACATAGATTGACAATACACTTCAGTACTGCCAAACGTATAACACATATCAAGGCCTGCTCAGAATCTTTTTTTTTATCTCATGGTATTTGCACATGGTCACTCACTCCTATAGGAGGAAAAAATTCGATATCTGTGATTAAGTTTTCATCATTTGTTAGTACTAGGTCCAGTGTTGATGGAGGGTCTTGATTACGGTAACGAGTTGGACGATTTATCAATTGATGCAGGTTACTACTAAGTATCATATTACCAAACTGACAGTCAGGGTTATTGTTGTTATTATCTGGGATATTTACAACGGGCCATTTTAAGTCAGGAAAGTTGAAATCGCCAAATATAACACGTCTTTGTTAAAGAAGCTAGTGTCAATTTATCAGTTAACTCCATTTCGTTTCTTCTGTTTGGGTTTTTGTTTAAGTTTGACGTCCTATATACAATGCCTATAATCAACTCAGTTTCATGGATTCGCACATCAAGCCACATGTCTTCTATCTGATCGCTGGAAATGAATGATTGATTAACGGTTGCAACTATTTTTAAGTCACTGTCTTTGGTGACGTAAATCGCAACTCCTCCTCTTTTTCTATTGCTTCGATCCTTCCTATAACTTTCATAACCAGGAATGTTGACAGCTGCGCTCGGTATGTGTTGTTGTAGGTGTGTTTCAGTGACAACTATAACTGCCGGTTTGACTCGGTTTACTTCCACAATAAGTTGATCGATATTAGTCGTTTGCGATGCCAGGTTTGTGTATGGTACTGAGAAATCTAAAATAGTGCTAGCAATTACTTTTTTGATTGCCCGCTTAGCGATACAATTTTTGGGACTCCATGAACATATTTAATTGTTATTCCTTGTTCACCTTTGCTCGTTCTAGCCTCAAGCTCTTTCCTAAGTTGGTTCAGATGTTCACGTTGCATGGGAGTTTGGTTGGATACAAATTTAACTCGTGACTTTGATGGCAGTTTTATTTTGTTTCGCAATATAGTAAGTGCATCTTTGGCGCTTCTTAAAACTACCTTTAGGAGTCGTGCCTTCCTATTATTGGGGTCACTTCCTCCTAGGCGAAAGATTTGCAAGCCATCTGTATTTATATTGATAATTGACTTAATCGAGTTTATGACTTGTTCCCTATCGTGCTCCTTTCTGGCGTCGACGCTATCTGTAGCTGCCTCTGGTACATTGAAAACAATTACATTTGTGGCTCTGCGTTGCCTGTCTGCGACTTCGCTGATAATAGATTCTATCGCTATGCTTCCTGTACCTTGGCTGCTTTTTAGCTTATCAAGCTCTGCTTGCAGCTCAGTTATCAAGTTCCTGAGGACTGGCACTTGAAGCAAGTTCTCGCAGTCTGAACAAAAAAACTTAAGCACCCTGCTTTTCATTTCAACACAGCGTATTTCCGAAGCTGATAGTTTAGCACAGGTGTAGCACATTGGCCGTTTGCGGCCGTCACAATTGAGGTGCTTTTGCCCTTGTAGATCATTTTCACATTTAAAACAACTCAGTTGAGATGTTTTTTGCCCCTAACCTCACTTTGCTAAACATTGTATTTTTTAAGGCACAGGAGATGTGTTTTAGTTGAAATAGCAATACAATTGGTTGTAATGTTAACAACTTTCATGCATACAGCAACAATATTAATAGTTTTTTCACTTATTCCACTGTACTTTACAATTTAATTAACACACGCGTGATAACAGGCCTAACCTTGTCAATGCCAAACATAAAGTACGTTTTTTTTCTATAATAACTGTCAAAGTGTTACAATGTTGGTAGATATGTGATTAAAACGCTAGGAAATTTGTATACCTCGTGTTGGTACAACTTTTTCAAAATTATGGTTGTGTCAATTTTGAATATCAAAGTTTCTTAATTTGAACTCTTGACAAATTTCTTGTTTTAACATGGAATGATCATCACCATCATTAATAAAATCGGATAAAAAAAGAAAACCAAGAAATATTTTAAATGCAAAAATGAAGCAAGCGATATTAAATTATGACATATCTGTCAAAATGACAATCATTTTTTTAGTGGAAGAAAAGAACTAAAAATCTATGTACCAACATTATTAAAACTAGGGACCCTGCAGGAATGCAACTTATTCCCTAGAAAGTTGACCTTGAAAATTATTATAGAAAAAAAAAGTACTTTATGTAGGTACTTAATGTTAAAACTTCCCCATTAAATATTCGTTGTATTTAACCAGAACTACATTTCAAGCTTCATAGATTAATAAAAAAAATTAACACGGGGTAAGCGTAATCAGCTTAGGATACCTCATGTCTAAATTATGACTCAACTACGATTCGAACCTAGACCTCCTAGCAAGAGCCGCAGATGCACAGGGTGTTTTTACCATTGGACAACCGAGTCATAAAAGTATTAGGATACTAGGGCACCTTAGACCAGGTATGTTAAACATGTGGCCCTGTGTAAGCACACCTGTGTCTCACACAAAGGACACTGTAGTGATTCGCAAAATCTGTTAATTGAAATAATTTAGGTAATTTAGAATTTTGAATATCGTACGCGACTGCCTAACGACAAGATGGCTCATCGTAGGTTGACGACGAAAAATCCCCGTTTGATGCAAAACGCAGCTGCCAGCAGAAATGGTAGGTGCCAACGAGGCGTGAGAATCGCGACGCTGACGTAATGAGAGCACGTGGCAGAATTGCAATTGCATGGACAACCCCGATGTTTAGCCGTAATGTCGCCACTGATTACAAGAAACCACATATCACAGCCCAGCTGTGAGAATGCATGCAAGGTGTGATGTCATCTGAATACATGTTGGAATGTTCATTGCCAGGCCATGTTTGCAGCTGCCCAGCGCACGAGCAGTCTGACTAATGTCAAAGTCTAAGCTACTGTGATTGTGCAGAAATTTAAAAAAAACAGTTCACTGGCATTCTTGCCAATTTATTGGTGTAGGTACCTGGTACTGATCCAAATTCCACGGCCCATAACTGGAAAAGATTCCTCTCTTGTTAAGGTAAACCGCTCGGCCTGAGTGAGAGAGTGAAACCAACGAGCATGAGGTAAAAATCCGTTTATCTCGCTTGTAGCAATACATAAGCTGGCCTAAATTTCGTTTCAGTTTTTTAACCTGTAATTTTATTTTTAATTTCATTTTTTGTTCAGATAACAGAAGAAAGAAGCACTGAAGAGTTTGCAATAAATAAAGGTGTGCGACAAGAAGGTGCGCTCTCAGCAACGATATTTAATATGGTCTGGGACAGAGCAATGAAAGCAGGAAGAATAACAGGTGAAGTCAATTGGAAAGCAGTACAAATAGTAGCCTACGCTGATGATATCATGGTGCTAGCAAGAGACCGGACGAGCATGATTGAGGCCGTTACAAAATTGATAGAAGAAACAAGAGCTCGAGGTTTAGAAATATCAAAAATCAAGACAAAACGAAGTACATGCAGTGTTGCAAAAAGATAACGAGCAAGTTAGTAATTACCAATTTGAAGAAGTAGACAGCTTCAAATACCTAGATACAGTAATCAACGAAACCAAAAAAAGAAGCAAAGAGATTGAACATCGAATACAAGCAGGAAACAGAGCATATTATAGGTACAAAGGATTATTGATAAACAAAAAGCTGAGTAGAAGAACAAAACTTAAAATATATAAAGCTACAATCCGCACTGTTACTACATATGCAGCTGAAACGATGTGCTTATCAAGAAAGGACGAAGACAAGTTAAAAATATTTGAAAAAATAGTGAGAAGAAGAATTTACGGACTAAAGAAGGTAGGAGAAGATTTATTAAATGGTGAAAATATACTAAGATTTATCAAAGCGCAAAGACTGAAATGGTACCGACACATTTACAGAAAAGATAAACAACCTACAGTGAGAAGAGTCATGAAATGGAGGCGACATGAGAACCGACCAAGAGGAAGACCAAATTTAAGATGGAAAGACCAGGTTAAGGAAGATATACAGAGAATGAAGATTAAAGAATGTAGAATGATATTGAGTGATAGGGGGAAATGGAAGGCAGTAGTGCAAAGAGCAAGGTCACGTCACAGCCTGTAGTTCATAAGAAGCAAAGAAGAATGTGGAGTGATCCACCACAACAAATGGATCAGCAAGCTTCAACCGAAGCGGTTCCTACTCCCAAGGGTGTGTATTACCATATACATATATTGAGATGAAATGATACCCCTGATTGTTTGATTGTTCATTCATTCATTCATGATCTATAGCCTCTTTTACCTTTCGGTGTCGAGGACCATTCATACCACGCGGGAAGTGCAATGGAGGTAATGCGCCACACGCGACTTACACTTTTTAATAAATTTAAAATTAGGGCAAAATTGTAAATCTCACATACAAACAGTTCTAAGGTTTAATAATTTTACTGTGCTCTAATTTGCCTGTCAGTAAATTATTAGGCTGGTTAAAATATGAAATGTACTTATTTACTGCACAAAATAAATGGTTGTATGCCCCTCTTTATACTTTATTTAACTGCAATTATTTTAAAAATGCTAGCTCTCCGTAAAAGACAAGCTCCCTCTCAGGTAGGTTCCGAAGTCGACTGTAATTTAAAATTGATCTGAATTGTACTATAAACAGCAATTCTAAGCTAGTAGTTCAAATACGTGTTAGTTCAATGTTCACAAAATGTCAATTCACACAAAATGGTTGTATCGCGCAAACGTCGATCCTTTGATAGTTTAAATACTCGTGAAAATACGAGAATTCGCAAGGTAAATTTTCAAATTATTCGCGCTTGGCGCCAAATAACAACTTTTTGTTTTAGCAGTGACGTAGGACAGACGCCGTCTAATTGCAATTGTTTCTATTCACTTCCTGTGGCAGCCTCGAACTTCCGCTAAACCACGGATGTTGATGACGCTTTGCTAATTACTGGAAATACGGCTTAGCTGAAGCCTTGGAAATAATCTAATCTTCTTCAGTAAGGTTCGATCTCGTATGCAACTCGTTTTCCGGAGGCTGACACCTGTTTTTAGGCTAATTTTGTACCTTATCAAATCTGGTCGAACTGCACCGGCTGCTCTGGAGATGACGCCGTTGGATTTTCTCAGCTATCACTGCTCCCCTTGCTGCCAAATCTGGTGGAGACGTTTTTGCAGACCCGTACGATGCCCTGGACTGCTGATCTCTTGGCTCCGATACTGATCTTGGCCGTAGTCGCAGATCGTAAAACATTGCTGATCGGCACCGATGTCCTCGAAGATGATATTGTCGAATTTGTTAAATTTTCGTTGCGAAACTTGATGAAAATGCTCCCACATAAACACCAACACATGGGCAATAAAATGCAGTACTTCTTAACTGGTAAAATAACTTTTATTATAATTATAACGGCGTTTGAAATGGAGCACAAATCTAACAAACTGCATGTAAAAATTAATTCAATTGTTCTCATTATTAAACAATATCGCATCTAGTTGTTAAGTAACAATATTAACGGAAGTAAGGTTTGATAAACAATGGTACAAAATGGAAGAAAACTTGATTACTTAATTAATATTTACAAATTCCTTAAATTCTAAAATATTGTCTTTTTCTTATAATTCATAATGTTTAATAGCGTTACACTCACGAACGTTTTATTATTTTTTTAGCCACTGCTTTGCTTTGTAATTTTTAATGCACTGATTTATTAGAGTTCACCACATTTGCTTCCTTCCTGTCCTGTTGTCTGCTTCTCTAATTGCTCTTTGCAATGTCCTGTCATTTGATTCTTGCTTACTTTACCTTTTTAGATTCCCCACAATTTTCACTTTGCTTGGCTTTATTAACAACTACGCTTCTTTTAACATGCACATAGCAATACTTTTTGTGTCTATTAATTTCTTTCGGTTCGGCTTCACATTATGCACAAACCTATTATATTATTATTTTAATTTAATCGAAAGTCAATTACTTTACTATTTCTCGCACCTCATTGTCAATGCATTTAATATTTTAATTTTAGTTTAACATTGCAGTTACATAAAACACCCCAACTCTGTGCTTATTTAATCGGTTAATTATGTTGCACTGCTAGCAGAGCCAAGTCGTGGGCTTAATACCATTACAATATATTGTGGTGCCCTAACTGAGAGTTTAATAATTAATTGATTGTAAATTTTTCTGCTGTTATAATGTGCCCAGCTAATAATTGTTTATTAATTAATTTTTTTTTAATTAATAAAATAACTATCTCAGAGTTAGGTCACTACATCCAAAATTAAATAGCTACTTTGCTAATAATAATCATGTAAAGTTCGGTTAAACAATTATTTGTCTGCAATCTGTATGTTACTAAAATGTTTTGCTCTACCAGGTTTTGGAATTCGCGTTGAGTCTCTGTCTGGTTTAGCTTATGGTATTTAATTGTTGTTACTGGTTTTATCGTATTCTTTTGCAGAGTAGCTTGTGCTGTAATATTGCTTTAAATGCTTAATTCTAGCACCACTAAATTATGCTCCGACTATATTTCAGCACTGCGCTTGACGCTTACATTTTTAATCCGTTTTGAGTTCTGTTTTTTATTATGAAATAGTCGATTATAGAGCGTTTATTTCGTGACTACCATACACGGGTGTATTTGTGTATGTCTTTTTTCGTATTTGTAATTAGTAACTCGTTATTCGCACAGAATTCCAAGAGTTTATACCCATTGTTATTATGGGTTTTGTCCACGTATGTGCCCAATACTTCTTTGAATATTTCGTTTTGTTTACCTACCCTGCTCTTTATGTCACCTATTATGAATACCTTCACCTTGCTTTTATCAGTTGCGAACTGCAACATATTATAAAAATTAATTTTTATATATTCTTTTTAATTTTCTTGCGGGTCATAGGCCCACTATATAGTAGAATATGGTCAATAGTTCTAGTAATACATCCTGAACCCTTTCGTTTTGTTTAGCTTTGCTTTAGTGAATTCGGATACTAGTTCTTCCTCCTTACCAGTTAAGCTGCACGTATTCCATGTCCCAATTTTTACGTGTTCCTTTATTTGCATATGTGTAAGAATTATTTGTTTTTTTGCGCCTGTATGGCCTATAATAGTGTCCAGACTCTTAGCTTGTTTCTTCTTCAAGGGGTGAAATTAGCTAATCGTTCTTCTATGTTGTTTATTTTTGTATTCCATCTATACTTGCAGTCGTTTATCCATATTTTATTGTAACCGACCTTGGCTTTCCTGTCTGCAGCTTCCTGCTTCTTCTTTATTTGTCTCAAGTTCCACTGAATTCTTTGTTCCTCCTGGGTTAGGTCGCTATTTATGTAGGTATATTTTTTTCTTGAATAGCACGTGTGCACTCTTCAGTATTTCCATTTTGTCTTTTCACTCATAGAGGGTAACGATATATTTATTATTTGGCAGTTTGGGCGATTTGTTTACCTTAACTTGCACCTGCAATTCACTTTTTAGGAAATTCTGCATATCCTCCTCACTAGACTTTTATATCCCAGTTCAGTTTTCTTGCTTCTCTCTCTTTTTGTTCTAAACAATTTTCCAATTTTTCAATTCCGCTCACTCGTGACTTTTTTTCTTCTGTCCGTTCCTTTTGTTTATTTTGAAACGCCATTTTTAGCTCTTTCAGTGCTTTGTTACTGTTTTCGATTATACTTTTTTGTTCCTTCAAATCATTGCCTATTTGATTGTTTCTATCTGTCAAAAATTATTATAGATTGCAATAAGTATTGAAGTTAGAACAGGAGATTTTTATAATAGAGTCGTAGGCTAACCTGCAGAATCTGGGGCACATTCCCCTCCTCTTATTTGCATTTTATTACATTTCCGTCAATCGTTTATATATCGACTCATTAATGCATGATTTTGTCTAAAAAATCATGCATTAATAGACCCGTTTTCGCAATGATTTTATATAGGCAACCATACGTACTAAACGTCAAATGTATCTGAAATGTCAAAACTAAAGGTTAAATTATTCCGTGGATTTATTAATAAAAATATTTACATTAGAAAACGCTTCGCTCAATATCTTTGTGGCAGTTTCTATTTTATACCTATCGAGTTCTCAATGTATCCTTCGGCAACAGAGGTGGATTTCCAACCGCCAAGTATTTTAATTGCCGCAAAATTGCTCCGACATCGGCAACCATACGTACTAAACGTCAAATGTATCTGAAATGTCAAAACTAATAAATATTTTTGATGGATTTTAATAAACGTACGATTGACGGAAAAGTCTTGTAACCAACTCTTATGTTAATCGGTGATTAATAATCTCGCTCATTAACGCGTTCGCTCGCTCCACTCGCTCCCGCGTTAAAATCTCTCGATTATTAATCACCTTTATTAACACACTTGTTGGTTAAATAACCATTTCATACCAATACTTATTATAATAGGTAAATGAAGTTTGACTGAATCGGAGAATAATACTGTTGTAGAAGATAGTTACCCAAAAAGTTTATTGAAATACAAGTTATGTTGTTGATCCTTAAGGTCCAAAAGTCACACATATAAAAGTTGACAAATTATTTGACGTTTCGCCACTTTAGATGGCTTCTTCAGTAATGATTGAGATGAGTTATAACTAAAATACAAGGGCTAAAAATTAGATTATCGAACACACAAAAATTTTTCAAGGCTTACCAAGATGGCTTCCAAAAATGTTTATAATAAATATTAACAAAGTTTGCAAGTGACTTAATAAAGCCACATTTCAGAATATACGGCGTCTAAGTAGACAAAAATTGATGAAACGATAAAGAAGCTGACCTACGGTTAATTAAATAAAATAATCAATGGTAGTAAAAACCGCCGATTAACTTCCTTAAAGTTTGTACAACACGGAAGCTCTAAAAACTCTTCACTTACCGCGATGGCCGAGCTAACTCAATTTCGGCGATATGGTTGTGGATTCAAACCACCAACTGTGTACCCTGCAGTCTTCAAAAAAAGGATATAGGCGCCAGAAATCAGATTATTTCAAATAATTTAAATAAACTACCAGTGACTAGCGTTTATTTAATAACTACTGCATAATCTTTTAGTTTCAATAATAAATAATCAAAATAATTTGATCACGAATAAAGTCATAATAGGGCTGTGCAAGTTAAATGAAAGTTGCGACACGCACATAGATCAAAAACCCCTTTCGGGTTATTAAATTAATTGTAACCACAAATTAATCGAGTGATGTGCATACCGCTGTCATTTAATAAAACCTTTCTGTTCAGGCTATTGAAAGCAAAAAGCGTGAATGCTCCTTTTACAAAGGTTCAATTACACACTTAAATTGTAGCTTTAAATATATTAATCGTAAGTAAATATACGCATAACGCTTCAAATATTAAAAACAAGTGAATGCATGAATTTGAACTTTACATGTTAATAATAACGGAAAGTATAAATTTAAACTTCAAACACTGATAGTTCTGGAATGTACGAATGTAAATTTCAAGTATCAAAGATAATTTAATGTAATATTAATTTCATCAATTTTTGTCTACTTAGACGCCGTATACTCTGCAATGTGGCTTTATTAAGTCACCTGCAAACTTTGTTAATATTTATTATAAACATTTTTGGAAGCCATCTTGGTAAGCCTTGAAAAATTTTTGTGTGTTCACTTAATCTAATTTTTAACCCTTGTATTTTAGTTATAATGCATCTCAATCATTTCTGAGAAAGCCATCTAAAGTGGCGAAACGTCAAATAATTTGTCAACTTTTATATGTGCGACTTCTGGACCTTAAGGAACAACATAACTTGTATTTCAATAAACTTTTTGGCTAACTATCTCCTACAACAGTATTAATACTTATTATAATAATTGAAATATAATGCTAACCAACATTTATAAGTAGCTAATTCCATGGAAAAATTTCGTTCAATCTTTATGCAGCCAACAAGAACAAAATGGGCTCAACTCACCAAACTAAAGTGAATAATAGTGAGCAGTGTAAAATATGTGTGGACAGTTGTAGTATAAGACTGACTACCTTATACTACGGACTTACCAGTCAGAGAAACGTCTTGAAGACGCCCTATATTCCGGACGGAATGAAAAGAACGAAGAAGAAGAAGAATTCCATGGCTACCGAGATCTCAGATATCTATGGCACCCGGTATTAGAAAAAAAAACCCAAGATATTTTTCCAATCCTTCGCTTTTGCCTTTGCCTGTGTGTGATCTGTCTCTTGATTTAAACATTAAGAAAATTTTGGGAATTAGAATCAATTCCTTCGAAGGTTTACCTATCTCCCAAAGAACAAAAAATGTGAAGATATCTACAAAAATACTACCGTTTGGGAACATTCAGGTCATTTTGTCGTAAATTTGTCTTTTCCTTATTCGCTAGGCCATCGCTGTTTTAATTACTTAGAGTCCAAACTTCTGGGAAATCCTGATTTGTACACTCTATATTCCAAATACCTTAGTAAGGTCCCCAGTAGAGTCAGAATAGTATTTAATGCTTTAACAAAAGATTCAAAAGGTCTTAACCTTAACGTTTCTCTTCTTACGGGTCCCAAACTTCAGAGTGATATAACAGAAATCCTGTTAAAATTTAAGTTTCACCTTATTGTAGTTTTACAGAACATAAATCAATTACAAATATTTATAAACCCAAACCATCGAAAATTTCAAAGGTTACTTTGCAGATTCAGTCCTTCTGATCCAATACAAGAGTATGAGTTAAATTTTGTAACATTTAGTGCTAGTTCTAGTCCCCACTTGGCTACTAGAACCTTAAAGGAACTCGCAACGCCTGACAAGGAAAACTACTCTAAAGCAGCAAATGCTATCCTTGATAGGGTTAAGTGGTAGAACAGATGGTATTAGTTAATACCAATTAGGCCAGTCAAATTAGATATTTACTTGACAAAAATACTACCTGAAAAGTGAGCATGTAGTTTTATAGAACAAATCACGTAGAATTGAATGAACTAAAAAGTAACAGCTGAATCAGTGGAGAAGTGATTCAAAATTGCGGTCAAAGTAATGAAAAAACGGTTTTTTGCATATAAAATTAATTAGAAAAAAAGTTATCGCTAAAAACCGCTAAAAATGACCGATTTTTCAATTGTCCTTAACTTTAAAAAAAAACCTATATAACGTTGAAATTTTAAGAAAGCATAGTACTCGGTGAGGAGAAAACGCACGATTTTAAAATTTGCAAAAATGTTGATTACTTTTTGCATAAATCATTTTTTTCGAAAAAAATACGTTTTCGCAGAAATTGATTTACTCAGCTTGCAGAAGTCGTACAGCAATCAGCATAGGCTTATTTTGTTCCTTAAGAGTTATACTACCACACACAATATGAGCGCGAATTTTTTTGTACTTGTGAATATGTGCAAATTTAATTTGAAGAGTGATCTTTTTTTAGGCGCACAAAATGTTGAATATTTTTGTCAATTTTAATTGTACCGAAATTACATAAGCACCATTCGATAGCTGTCAACTTTCTACGAATTTAAATGGGCTTTTGTTTATTTTAACAACAAAGTACACCTAAACTTCAGATTAGTGGTCTTTATAAGACTGGCTGTTAGTGTAATTATATATCACAGTCCTAGTGTGTCAAAGAATACTTGGTTGATATTTTGTCAATATATGTCTGGGTGGGCAATAAACTGCAGTAATAGTTATCTCATATGCAAGGGTTTGTACTTTGATAGATGTTTATGATGTAACAATTACTTATAAATAATGTGTTTAAATATATCTTATAATCCTATTTTTAATAAAAATATTTTTCACGTTTAATGACAGTTTAGAAATGAAATAATTAGTTGCTATAATTATTCTTCTAATTAATATTATGAATCTTATAATAATTATTAGAATCATTAGAAACATTTAAAAAAGGAAGGATATTCTGAGTACATTGTGCAGGGCGAGTAAACGCCCAGTGGAGCGGCCTACTACGAGTTTCTCCCCACAACGAACGCTACTCGCCACGGCACCGCTCTGAACGGAACATACATTTTGCGACGCTTAATGTAAACCGGTTCGCAATAAATAATACACGGTCAATAATTGCGAAATAATTTTTATATTACACTAGAAGTCTTCAACTAAAGTGTGTGCAAATTTCAGCCGCTAATATTAATAATTGAATGTGCAGCAATTTAAAACAAAAAAATTCCTCGGCTTCTATGGGTCGTACCTTAATCTCTTTTTAGTTACGGAGAAAATTGGCAGCTATCCAATGGTGCTTATGTAATTTCGGTATAATTAAAATTGACAAAAATATTCAACATTTTATGCGCGTAAAAAAAAGATCACTCTTCGCATTAAATTTGCACATATTTTAAAGTGCAAAAAAATTTGCGCTCATATTGTGTGTGGTAGTATAACTCTTAAGGAACAAAACAAGCTTATGCTGATTGCTATACGACTTCTGCAAGCTGAGTAAATCAATTTCTGCGAAAACGTATTTTTTTCGAAAAAAATTATTTATGCAAAAAGTAATCAACATTTTTGCAAATTTTAAAATCGTGTGTTTTCTGCTCATCGAGTACTATGCTTTCTGAAAATTTAAATGTTATATAGGTTTGTTTTTTTAAGTTAAGAACAATTAAAGAATCGGTCATTTTTAGCGGTTTTTTAGCGTAAACTTTTTTTCTAATTAATCGATTTTGACCATCGACAGCTTAGTTTATTTGTTTTTTTAAACTACATAAGCCTATTTTTTTTGGAAAAAATTCATCACTTTTTTGTTCTTTTATATGCAAAAAACCGTTTTTTCATTACTTTGAGCGCAATTTTGAATCACTTCTCCACTGATTCAACTGTTACTTTTTAGTTCATTCAATTCTACGTGATTTGTTCTATAAAACTACATGCTCACTTTTCAGGTAGTATTTTTGTCAAAAAAACGAGGTATTTTCGACAATTTGACTGGCCTACAATCTGAACTTCGCCCTTTTGGGTTTTTGATAGAATTGCTCATACCAATGATATATTTTTTTTACATGTATATAGTTTCTTAAAATCAATAAAAGTCCATTATTATTATTATTATTATTATTACACACAACTGTCATATGACTGATATCATCATGCATTTTTTGAAAATCGACCAATCCCGAACTGATTAGCTGATAAGCGCTCGTAGGCTGTTTACCAAGCGATAAGCTCCCTAGGGATGATTACCGACCCAGTGGATGGTGTCATAATTAGAAATAGAAATGCAAGATCAATTTTAAATCAGAATTCGTATACGGGTTTTGTGTAATAACCTTCAAAATATAAACGCGGGTAGCACACTTACATATAATTTTGCCCGTGCCAAGAGTCATCGTGCTGGTTGCCCTTAGAAAACTGCCCTCGGGCAAGCCTCGGGACAGTTTTCATTGGCGTGTGCAAAATTATCGGTAAGTATGTCTCGCCCTTGTTATATTACCATTGAAAATATCTTCATGGTGATATTTGAGCAGGAAGTTCTCCTATAAAAAACACCTTAGATTTAACAAAGGATGTTATATTTACTAGAATCTGAAGGCTTTGAACTTCAGAAATGGGCAAGTAATAGTTCAAAAGTTTTTTTCAAATTTGCCCATCGGACTCTCAAATTTCGGTTTCATTAGATAAAGAAGAACCTCCGTCTCTTAAAGTTTTAGGATTACAATAGAGCCCATCCTCAGATACATTATCATATTCTTGTAGCCCATCTGAGAAACCTTGTACCAAAAGGAATATTTCATCAGAAATTGCAGCAATCTATGACCCTTTAAGATTTTTATCACCCGTATCCTTTCTTGCTAAACACATTATGCAAAGACTGGGAATTTCGGAAATAGGTGGGGATGGTACTCCATCCCAAGCTATTATTGATCTGTGGCTTTCATCTGTCTACCTAGACATATCTTCAATAATAATGTACAGCGACATCAAGTATTTGGTTTCTGTGATGATTCGGAAATAAGGTACGCCTAGAATTATCAAACGATGTTATTAAATGTTCATTAGTTATTGGGAAATGCAAAGTAACTCCACTTCGCACCATTTCTTTGCCATGTTTAGAACTGCTTGGGGCTACCCTCCTAGCAGATGTATTTCGCACTTATTCTTTCTTGGATTACTCTCGATGCTTTCCCACTAATGGTGTCCGTCACATCCAGGAAATTATTCCTAATGTGTCTTGGCATCATATCCCTTTACAAAACTCAGCAGATTGTGCTAGTTGAGGATGAATTCCAACCAATCTTGTAACATGTCCATTATGGTTCGAAGTACAGACATGGATATCTTTGCTACAATCAAGGTGGAAAATAAAAGTTTCCCACCGAACATACTACTTTTCTAGAAATAGGTGACGAAGAAAAGCCTTTGGTACTTTCAATTATTGTTGAAGACCATTTTCTAAAGAAATTACTCTTCCTGGTCAAACATTCAGAGGATTATTAGTTACTGTAGTACGTCTCTATATAAACTGGCTATTCATTCCTGGCAGAATGGTAACCGCTTGGTTAAGCTCTGTGGTGTCGTTTATTGCAATGAATCACTCTGCAGTTTCGTCCTTACATATCCTCCTTATAGTTTGTCAAGTGTTTTTGCCTCCTCTGTTATTTTATACCACTTCTTCGTATCTTTTATCTCCTCTCTCCAGTCTGTTATCTTTAGTTTTCTTATATCTGCGTGCACTTGCTCTTCCCACCTTGTCTTGGGTCTTCCTCTTGAGTCTTCCTATGTTTGTTTGTTTGTTTGTTAATGGACAAGGTCTAGGCATTTGGTCTTTAACCTGTTATTGTCCTTAGTATTGATCCCGGTTGCATTCTCTGTATATGTCCATACCACTTTAGCCGCTGTACTTTTATATATTTCACTTATATCTTCTTTCTTCATCCTCCTCTGGTCTAACTGGTCCAAAAATCCTTCTTAATATTTTCCTTTCCATGATTCTTAAGGTTTCTTCCTCCTTTTTTTGTCTCTGCTCCGTAGTTCATAGTCGGCCTTATGGCTGCTTTATATATTCTAAGTTTGGTGTTTATACTCCGGTTCTTGTCTTTTAGAAGTTTGTGATATTTCCAGTATGCTCTATTTTCTGCTTTAATTCTCACTGTTATCTCTAGTGTTGGATCTTTTTTTTTTGTTTATCATTACACCCAAATGTTTGAATTTCTCCACTTTACTAAAGTTATAGCGCTGTATGTTTTTATTTGTTTCATGCTTTCTGTGTTCTTTCTGCTTACTATCATGTGTTAGCAGCTTATCTAGATCTCTTCTTTCTCTTGTGATCAAAGCCAGGTCATCCGCACATCCTATTATCTGTGTCCTGTTTGTTGTAATTATTTTTCCCACTTCTATTGTTTTGATAATCGCATATAAGGCCACATTAAACAGTATTGTCGACAGCGCGTCAATTTGTGTTACACCCTTAGTTATACTGATTCCATTTGTGTCTCCTTCATTCGTTATTATTCTGGCCCTGAAGTTTTCTATTGTCATTTTTGTTAATTTGATAAGTTTTGCAGGTATTTACATTTCATCTAAGTCCTCTATTATTTTCTGTCTGTTTACACTGTCAAAAGCCTCTCTAAAGTCCACCAATATTATATGTAGGTCTATTCCGTGTTCGTAGCTTTTTTCAATTACTTGTGTCGTTATCTGTATGGCTTCACTTGTCGATTTCCCTTTTCTGAAACCGTATTGGTATTCTCTCATCCTCTCTTCGGTGTATTTTGTTATTTTTTAACTTATTAGCGACGATAAAATTTTATATACTGCGTTTAGGAGGGTTATTCCCCTGTACTTATGGCATTTGTTTTGATCACCTTTTTTGTGGATTGGTAATACCAGTCCCCTATTCCATTCCTTAGGCATTTGGTCTTTCTTCCAAATCCGAATAATTAGGTTATATATTTTCTTTAATAGTATTTCTCCTTCGCTCTATACTAATTCATTTACTATCATATCTGGGCCTGCTGCTTTCCCATTTTTAAGTTGTTTTATAGCTGCGCTAAACTCTTCATATGTTAGTTTCTCTTCTTCGTCACTATTTCCCCTTGGTTCTTCATTCTCGTCTGAGTTTTTGGTTTCTTTAAAAATGTTTGTGTAATAAGCTTTCCATTCCTTTTTGCTTATTTTTGCTACTGCCTTGTTCTCCCTGTTTTGTTTCTTTATATGTTGGAATAATTTCCTATTGTCTTTACTGTTTTCTTCTAAATTTTTCATTATTTCCTTGATCCATTGTTATTTTTCTTTAGCAGCATTTATCCGCCTCTTTTTTCTTTTCTTTGTATATTGCCTGTTCTTCCTCTTTCCCTGTCGCTATCCACTAATCTCTTGCTTGCTTTTTATCTTTAATCTTGTTTTCGGATTCTTCATCATACCAATCCCAAGTTTTGCTTTTTTGTTTCTGCCCTATTGTTTCTTCTGCTGCTTTTATGATGTCGTTCTTTATATCCCTCCAGTCGTGTTCTATATTATTCTTATTGTCTTCTGTTATTTTTTTGTTTATCTCCTCTATGTATTCCTGCCTTGTTTTTCGTGTTCTTCAGCGTTTCTGTGTTCCATAGCTTTCTTTTTGCGCTAGTGGTTATTCCCCTTATAATTCTCATTTTCATTTTTGTAACAACTAACAGATGGTCCGTGTCTACATTCGCTCCTCTATATGTTCTTGTGTCATTTATTATTCTTAGACATTTTTTTGTTATTAAGCAGTGGTCAATTTGGTTGCTTTTTGTTGTTGCTGGTCTCATCCACGTTATTTTGTGCTATTTTTTATGTTTGAATTTAGTGCTTACTATGTAGGAGCCGGTGTTTGTTGCTAGGCTACAAGCCTCTTCCCATTGTCGTTGGTACGTCCCTACATAACATTAAAAACAAAATTCCAAAGTTTTTCACGTTTTCTCATCTCTAGATTTACATAAATCTTTGTTATTTTTGGTCAATGGAGTTCAGGAGCAAATTTTTTTGATCTGATTTCACAAATTAAAAATAATCAGCGCCTTTTCTAGATGATGGTTTCATTAGAGTGGGCGATCGGTTGCGAAGCTCGGAACTTCCTTTTGAGACTAAACATCCTCTTTTGTTACCCCGAAATCATAAGCTGGCGGATTTGCTAACTGAACAAGTTCATAAAGAGAATTTATATCCTGAATTGCATACAGTGCAGTATTTAATACGACCAAAATTCTGGATCTTTTCATAGGGTCATTCAAAGTTTTATTGATATGCATGAAATGCCTTCGTTTGAAACCCAAAATCTATACTCCATTTATGGGAGATTTACCTTCCTTTACGAATTCACAACTCAAAAATGTCTCTGCCATGTTACTTTGGATTATGCTGGACCGATAAAGCTTACCATGGATAGGTAACGTGGAGCCAAAGTCTTCAAAGCTCTATCTGTATTTTCGTTTGTTGTGCCACAAAGGCAATTTATATCGAGTTAGTGATCGATTTAACCGCTAATACATTAATCACAGCGTTGAGAAGATTTGTAGCCCTCGGTGAAGTCTGTACACAAATCTGGAGTGATTGTGGAACCAATTTCATGGCGTCAATTGAGAGCTTCAGGAGCTTTCTAAATTCATGTCGAAAACCCTTGGCTTAAAATGGCATTTTAATCCTCCGATGCTCCACATTTCAATGGACTCAGTGAAGCAGAAGTGAAAGCTGTCAAAACTCATTTGTATCGTGTAATACGCAATCAGTAACATATGAGGATCTGGCTACTTGTCACAAACAAGAGCTTTGCTAAATCCGCTCTGTGAACAAGTTCTAACCCCAATGATTTGTCTGCTTTACCATGAAACCTTTAAACTTATGCCTCGATCCCGATTTCTCCTATTAGAACTTAGCCAATTATCTCATTGGCAGCTAATTCAATGCTTACACTCTGATTATTGGAAGCGTTGGAAGTCAGAGTATTTAAATATCCTGCCACAACGGTCAAAATGTATACAACCCTCTACAGAGATAAAAATTAACACTTTGATTCTTAATAAAGACGAAACTCCCCCTCTTTACTTCAGACAATAGGCAGGATAGTCGCCCTACATCCAGGGCAAGATAACCAAGTTTAAGTGGTTGCTGTCAGGACACAGAAGAGACTTTTCACGCACCCAGTTGTAAAAATGTGCCTTTTAACCAGTTAAAAATTGTGAATCACTTGAATACTATTTACGCTGTGCTGTAATTTTTTAAAATTAGGATTTTTAAAAATGTTTTATACAAAGCTTTAGGAAATTCTAAGATTATTTTTCTTAGTGATAAAATATTCATTTTAGTGGGTGGAAAATGTACAGAGTGGGCAAATTTCGATGTTTTCATAGGGAATCTCGATAACTATAGGAGATATGGAAATATGGACCGCTCATCCTTGATCTCTTTTTTGGAGAAAAGGTTAATTGTGGAAACCAACATTGGCTATCGTATTTTGTTTTCGAGTTATAAAGAAAAGTTTAATTTTTTGACATTTCGTTTTGTGGCTATATCTCGCTAAAATAGAGAAAATAAATTTTTACGTTCTTGAGGCACATTTTTGATAAGAATCGAGTGGCGTAGTCAGTTTTTCAGAGAAAGTTTCTAACTGCAAGTTATAACATAAAGTTGTATTTTTTTAATAGAACTCGTAGTTGGGTGTAGCTGAGAAAGAGGATTTGTTTCTCAGTTCAATGATATATATCATATGGGATCGATTTATTCATTTTCACTACTTTATAGCAAAAATATACATGACTAGCTGTTACCCGCGACTTCGTACGCGCGAGGTTCGTTATTTGTGTATTAAATAATGACTAATTATTTTCTGTCATCCCATCCCATCCCATCCCATCCCCGTCTCCGTCCCCGTCCCCGCCTCTTTTCCCGTCCTTTTTTCTGGCCCGGCCCCGTCCCGTCCCGTACCGTGCCGCCCCCCCATCCCATCTCATTCCTTTCCTTCCCGTCCCGTTCCCTCCCCTCCCCACCCATCCCATCTCATCCCCTCCCCTCCCATCCCATCCCTTCCCGTTCTGTCCCGTCCCGTCCCGTCCAGTCTCTTCCCCCCGTCCTATCCCATCCCACCCTTTCCCTTTTCTTCCCGTCCAGGCCCGTCCTGCCCCGTCCCGTCCTGATTCGTACCGCCCCGTCCCGTCCCGTCCCTTCCCCCCTCCCATCCCATCCCTTTCATTCCAATCGCGTCACGCCCCGTCTCTCCCCGTTCCCTTCCCCCCTCCCGTCCCATCCCATCCCTTTCCTTCCCGTCCCGTCCCGCCTCGTTCCCTCCTCTCCCCTCCCATCCCTTCCCGTCTAGTCCCGTCCCGTCCCTTCCCGTCCCGTCCCGTCATCTCCTATTTACCTTCAGGGGACAAATTTCCAAAAATGTTGAATGACTTAGTTCAAAATTTGATCTTACAAAATTGCAACCCCTTTTTTACCCCTTTAAGGGTTGAATTTTCAAAAATCCTTTCTTAGCGGATGCCTACTCCCTATGAGAAATCTGCCTGCCAAATTTCAAATGCCGTTTTCGCAATCAACGTCCCAAAAAACCTCAATAACGACACCCATATCGTATTTTAGGCTTATTTACCCCATTTCACCCCCTAACGGGTTGATTTTCTGAAAATCACGAAATACGTGTTTGCTTATTAGTAGCTTCAGCGTACTTATGCGAACGTTTTGTCCGTCCGTCCGTCTGTCTGTCTGTCTGTCTGTCTGTCTGTCTGGATCGCCTGTCACTTTCGAACGGCTACAGATATCGAAATTTTGAAAGGGGGCAAAGTTGTTGCTAAGGTCCCGAGCACCTTCATGCGCTATTTGGTTTTGGCGAAAGGTGGCGATTTTCCACTTTGCAAAATTTCCAAGCATTGTAGCACAGTGGCGGCTTGTCCACTTGGCGCCATCTACAGAAGTTCGGTGGTCACGTTTTGAACTACACATTCTGAAGCTACTCTTTAGACCTGTAGTTGAGCAGTTTATTTGTTTTTAGGAGTACTTCTACGAAGTTTCAAGTCGAAATAAGCTTCAGTCTCTGCAAAATAAAATCCTTAAAATCATACTTGGTAAAAATAATAAAAATAACTGCAAGAAACCACTTAATATTAGAGAACATTTTGCCCTGACTTCGCTATTCCACTACGAGGAGAGAAAAGTGGCTTTCAAAACTTCGTTGAGTACCACTAGAAACAGAGGTCAAATTATTCCACGAATTTTTAAAACAATAATTTTTAAAAGTAGTTTTATAACTGCGATTAGACTGTATAATTATCTCCCGATTGAACTTAAAACCTTAGAAGACAGTGTAAATACGATAAAAAAGAGGCTTAAAGCCTGGACCATTGTTAACCCCGATCTAATTATATCTATAAGAAAATGATTCACACTTGCATAATACTTGTAAATGCAATCTAAATCTAAATTTCAACACTACACATTATTTCCATCATACCATATTCATATCTTTAATTTTTTCTTTTGTTAATTTTTTCTCTCTCTTTTGTTATATTTTTTTACTCTACTGTAAGCTAATCTCATGCACAGGTAGTTAAAATAACTCTATGATATTTTGTGAGAGGCGAGTAATCTGTAATCGACTCTTCACAATCTATTTGGCTATGAATAAATGAAATAAATGAAATAAATGAAATGTCTATTCAATATTATTTTTCCATACAAAATTGCAACCCCCATTTTACCCCTTTAGGGGTTGAATTTCGAAATATCCTTCCTTATCCCCTGTATACATCATAAAGAGAACCTTTATGCAAAATTTCAGCTTTCTAGGGACAAGGCTTTGGGCTGGGCGTTGATGAGTGAGTGAATGAGTGAGTCAGGACTTTCAGTTTTATATATATATAGATTAAATAAAGTATCTGTCTTTGCATTGTTACAATATCACCGTTTGATTGACAGAATTAATCACATTTGATTGTTGCTTATACAGTCTCCGTCATACATTTGGACACATAGAAAATTGCTTCATTATCCAATAAAAGTCTCTGCATCTTCTGAAATTAAAAATGCACTTGCAAAAACTTAAATATCCTCTTTCGTATACGGGGAGGATCGAAAATATGAAAATGGCTCGAGAATAAAATATACTTATTTTTCACAATACACAAAAATGTTAATTGGAATATTTGTTATAACATTTCAATTAAAAATTATAATTAATTTAAATTGTTATTGATGTTTGCATAGTTTTTAATATATGTTTTTAATATATAATATCCTGGTTGCTAAGTGAGGGCAACTCAAGTTCGACAGTACACCTTTATCGTATCCATTGCTAAGTTAACTTTGAAGTATCTCATGTACCTCGTTCGACTCAATTCATCTAGCCTTGAATAGCAGGGGAATAAATGACACCCTGAGCAGATGGATACTAAACATGCTTAAAAGCAGAGTCATAACCACTTCTCTTTATAAGACAACCGTGAAAGTGTCGGTGACCAGAGGGTGCCCTCAAGGAGGGGTATTGTCACCTCTACTGTGGAACCTCGTGGTGGATGGCCTTCTACGGGAACTAGAGGAGAGGGGCTACGCTGACGACATCACCATCTACATACACGGAAAATTTGAGGGCGTAGTATTCGAAAGAATGCAATTGGCCCTCAACATTGTGGAAAGATGGTGTGAAGCCAAGGGACTATCGGTCAACCCGGAAAAGACCTCGCTTCTGTCAATCACAAGAAGGAAGAAAAACAAGTATATGAAAGTAAAACTACTTATACGGAAAAGAGCTACAGATGGTGGAGAAGGTCAAATATTTGGGTGTGATTTTAGACAACAAATTGACATTCAAACACCATATGGAACATGTTACAAGCAAAGGCTGCTGAGCATTCTGGACCTGCAGAAGAATGTTTGGAAAAACATGGGGACTGTCACCAAAAATGGTATACTGGCTCTTCACAAGAGTCATTATACCAACGATAACCTATGCATCCTTGGTATGGTGGCACAAGGCAAGCAATATTAAAAATAAGAACTCGCTTAGCAAAATACAAAGAATGGCCTGTATTGGAATAACGGGGGCAATGTCAACAACCCCGACAGCCGCGTTAGAAGCCTTGCTGAACCTTCCCCCATTACACCTAAGGGTAGAGGCGGAAGCGAGACTAGGGGCATATAGGCTGAAAATACAAGGGTATGATCGTTATCCTGGACATCGAGGATACCATACCGAAATCTTTAACCGATTACGTGAAAACCTCATCCTGCAGATGAAGTCCGACAAAATAAAGACATCCTACCAGTTCCAAAACCCGTTTGAAGTATATCTTCCAGAGCGGGAAGAGTGGAACGAGGAAGAAGTCTTAACCAAACTAAAGGGGGAAGTCTGGTACACAGACGGATCAAGAACAGAAAATGGAACAGGTCTGGGCATTTATGGTACGGGACCAGGAAATGCAATAAGCATAAACCTGGGACAATATGCAACAGTATTCCAGACCGAGGTAACAGCAATTCTAACCTGCGCCCAATTAATGGTGCAGAGATCCTACAAAGGCAGGAGAATACACATCCTGACGGACAGCCAAGCAGCTTTAAAAGCGCTGTCATCTAACCAGTTCAACTCAGAACTGGTATATGAATGCCATAAAAAACTGGTTCAACTGGGAGAACACAACAAAGTTAGACTGTTGTGGGTCCCAGGTCACCAAGGAATAATAGGCAACGAAAAAGCAGACAAACTAGCAAAATCAGCCAGTACTATCCAGCTGATAGGACCAGAGCCTACCTGTAACATAGCTTATAGCATGATCAGGGAGCAAACTAGAAGCTGGTTACGAGATAAACATCGGAAATTCTGGCACGACTACCCTAAAGCAAGGCACTCTAGAAACTTCATAGGGGAACCGTCCAAGAAAGCGACACTGGCACTCCTGGAAAATGGAAGGGAGAAAATAAAACACATAACAAGGATAACTACAGGACACTGTTATATGAACAAACATATGCACACAATAGGAGTGGCAACAAACACAGAATGTAGATTCTGTGAAGAGGAGAACGAGACTCCAATCCACTAGATATGCGAGTGCGAGGAACTCATAACTCTGCGACATAAACACTTTGGGGAAACAACAATCGCACCCGAACTGCTAATAAACACCTCACTAAACTCACTAGGAAGCTTTTTTGAGGACATCGGAATACCTCTGTGAGGCTAGGTGAAGCACTGGGATGTGCACAATAGGTCTTTTAGGCCGCAGTGCAGAAAGGAGAACTAACCCAACCAAAAGTATATATAATATAATAATCTCATGTTGTGACGTTTCGCATGCCTCCAAATTGTTTTCCAACTATGTAATTACCGTTATCAATTTGTAGCCGCTATCACACCACAAAAATGTGTGCCGCGCGAACTTTTGGAGCAACGCGGAGGACAAGAAAAATGTGAAGAATTCTGAATAGATCCTGTTGATACGACAGTATCGAGCAGGTGCGAAGCCGACAAGTTGTGCAAGCTTCGCCGCGTCGCTCGATCCACCCATCCCTACTTTCCGGCTCACATTTAACTAGCATGTTTTAGCCCCACTCTAAGTTTACCAGGTCAGCCGTCCTGAATCACATAAAGGAGCGATGCCCGCCCAGTCAACATACAGATTTCATCAAATCCTAAGCCAGACAGATCTAACCAAAACCTGGGGGACTAATTTGGGCCCTTTGTCCAAGGGGCTCCACCAGTCATCACCAGTACCGATACCTGTCCGGTAAGACCAGACCTGTCCAGAACTACCTGACCAAAAACCTCCCTTGCTTATGTTAGTAAAACTGCAGAAGCAATTCTGTCCTATTAATTCTCCAGTGCAATGGAAGATCTTGCCGTTGATAACTAACTAACTACCCTGTTCTAGTAATCCTCCAGCGCAATGGAAGATCTTGCCGCTGATAAATAACTAACTACCCTGTCCTATTAATCCTCCAGCGCAACAGAAAATCAACAATTCCTTCCGACAGCCTGCCGTTGAAGATACACCAGCCCGATGTGCAACAGCGATCTAAATTCAGTTCAATAATTCGCAAAGCGCGAGCTAGCATAGTATTTGAATTGTAAAGTGAGCGGTCTCTGAACGCTCCAGCCAGTGATGGACGAGCGCGAGTCTCAGAACGTCGCGCCCGGGATCGAAATTAAATTCATTTCACTAGCACTGCGAAGCGTTTGCATTTGTTCAGTCTGGAGCCGCTGTTAATTAACCTATAATCATTTTCAGCTTTGTTTAATCAGGCCTTAATCTGCAACAACTCGGGGATGACGAAGTCGAAATTGAATTATTTAATCTTGTTCTAATTACAGCAACCTGAATCATAGGATCAGGGACGGATCACCCATATCCCCTATCAGCCAATAGTGCTTCGTCTCGTCGAGACGAGACCGAGACTGGGGTAGTCTCGGTCTCGACGAGTCGAGACCTATATGGTCTCGATCTCGATCTCGGTTCAAATGCCAAGTCTCAGTCTCGGTCTCGGTCTCGAAAAAATTTGTAGGTCTCGGTATCGACAAGAGTCTTAACAAATTTTAATATGCAAGGTAAAATTTGATGTTACAACATTCGACCTTGCTTCGTATACCGATGTAGATGACGTTCTACTAATCGCAAATCTTAAAATAGAACATGTTGTGTGCGAATGAGGTGATTCATTAGTCGGTACTTCCCCCAATTCGATTTTTAAATCAAGTCAGGGCAGCATTTTTAATGTATTTCTCGCGCCTGCGAATACTTGCCCTCGGTATGCAAATAGTACACATAACTGCCTTTTTCCGTATAACTTAGAATAAGTAATTTTTTTAAGAATAAAATGTTAAAAAAAATCGAGACTCTCGAAAAGACCGAGACCGAGACCGCTCAAGTCTCGGTCTCGGTCTCGAAAATTTTAACAAGTCTCGTTCTCGGTATTCGAGACGAGACCGAAACCAGTCTCGTGGAACCGAAGCACTATCAGCCAGTGCAACTCTACCCGGACCACCTCAGATACCAGAACAATTTAGAATTTGAGTTATCATTATTTGTTTTATTTTGTTTCTTGTGTAAATCATTTTAGGAAAAATATTTATTTTGTACAATAGTTAAAGAAAATAAATATCTGTTCTTGACTCAAAATTATCTCTTACTTCAGCTGTTTAAGAACCTTGGACCAGAACTATTCACAAGTGGTAAAATTAACGTAAAATAATCAGAATTTAATCTTATCACACCAGCGTCGTTACAATGTGGTAATACACAGGGTGTAAGAAAAAGTAGAAGAAACCAGTGAACATTGTTTTTTGTTGTAGGTGGCTGTGACTCCGTATTTTGGTACCTTCTTTCAATTCTAAGCAACATCTTCAAATAACCTTTTTGGTCTATTTTGAAAAATAAGGATACTTTATTCTTGAACCATTTTCATATTTTTGAACCTCTCCCATATAGGAAAAAAGATATTTAAATTTTGGCAAGAGCATTTTTAGTTTGAGGCAAGAGCATTTTTAGTTTGAGAATATGTAGGGACGATTTTATTAAAAGCGCAAGAAATTTGCGTATCTCTAAGCAGAGGTTAAAAAGGAGTTTATGTTAATAATTCTTATTTATGTTGAATTTTCTTTATGATAATGAATTTTATTTATGTTAATGATTTTTTTTTATTTTGGTATGTATTTAGTTACTTTATTTATTTTAGTATTTATTTATTTATTACATTTTGTTATTAATTATTGTTAAATAAGTTAGGCATTATTGTTGGAACCTTTAATTTAGTTTTTGTATTTTATTTAATTTTTTTGGTTGTACATATTAGCTTTCGCTAAATAAAATTTCATTATTATTATTATTATACTTTTATCAAGAACACAATTTTCTGATAAATGGATAATAACACAAATTCACGTGTTCAAATTTATGACAGACACTGTATGTTATATTATATATTATGATATATTGGAATAGTTTGTATGGTTTAGATTTGTATAAAATATAAATAAATAAAGAAATAGTTACCACGCAATTTATTATTATTTTTTGATTGGTGCTAAATGTCAATTAGTAGGTTGATTAAAATTTGTCTGTGCTTTACTTGGTAAAATAACAGTTTTATGCCCTTATTTAATTTTATTTATCTGCAAATAATAATAATCCACTAGCTCAGGTTCGGTAAAGTAAATCTCGTCTCAGGTGAGTTCAGAGTTAAATATTTGGTTTTGAAATTTATCAAGTGCGGACCTGTATAACAAAGCTTCGGTGCGCACAACCTAAAATTTGAAATCTGGGTCAAGTGCAAGTAAAGATGGCCGCCGCTGCTCGGGAGCGTAAATGAATAATATCAAAACAAACAGAAATCGGTCACAGCTCGAATGTAAGTATTTGAATTCATTTGATTTCCCGGTATTAAACTCTCCTTTGTTTCAGCAATTGTTATTTGGGGGCCGCGTTTAGGATGCTTTTGTTTATCTCGGCGTCCTTTCCAAATCGCCTTCAGCCTAACCTCAAAATCTGGATGCTGAACCCTTTTTACTGCTGCAAATACTGATACGGCAAGGTATTCGGCCTAGATTGTTTCAGGTAAAGCTCGTTCGCGTGTTGACTTGCCTTTCCAGGCGCTCACTTATTTAAATTTTAAAATTTACAGTACCTCGCCTCTCCGATCCTGAATCGCAGGAATCGAAGGCTCGGCTGTCCTCGCTGGCGTAGTCCTATGGGTCGGATATTACTGCAGGCATGCAGGCACGTTCCCCTCGGGCTTCTGAACACGCTGATATCTTCGTCAAAGTGCTAGCTGAACCCGTAGGTCTTCTTCTTCGAACTGGAACTAGCTCGCTGCGAGACGAGGTTATGTTGCACCTTGCTCGGAGAGCTCAAGAGTTTTTGGTGGCGGATTTTATTGCAAACACTACCACTTGTTCAGAAGAATTTGCTCGACACAATGGTGAAGTTTGAGATTTGTATCTTTATTTTGACTAACATAAATCTTTAATTAAATACAGAGCACAAATCTGCATGTCAGTACATTAAAATTATTCAATTGTCTTCTGTTGCCGGTAATTAACAAAAGCTAGTGATATTAATTTAAAAACCAGATATAAACTATGTTCAATTGACTGTCTTTTAACACTAAAACTAGTTAATATTAAGAATATGTACAATATAACTGTGTCTTAAATAATTATTTACATTAATACTAATTATGGCGTGTCCAATTTTCACTGCACGACTTTTTAATTAAGTTTATTTGTCCACATGACACTGTATTGATTAAAGCGGTTATTTCGCGTATTTCCTGTTTGTTTAAAACACTGTCTGAATTTCCTCACAATTATGATTTCAATGTGTCTACTTTTCTGCAATTTCTTCTAACCTTTGCCTTTGGATTCTTCTGACCCCTTTTAAATGCATTAATGCCTTCGCCTTATTTGCTCTTTGCATGATTGTAAGCTTCTGTGGCTTTTAATTTATCTTTCTTACTAGAACCCTGACTAGATTTCCTCAAGTAAATTGTATTTTAATTCTACGCTGCATTTCCCTTGCATTTAGTGATCCATCTTGTCATTATTAAAATATCATTTGGTTTGACAATTACTTATAGCACAAACCTATTTATTAACTAAATTAATATTTAACTAAGATCCCCATGAGACTTGAGCTATTTTTATTTCATTCTTTCATTAATTATTTTGTGAATTAATAGCATCTCATTGCAAATATGATCATTTTTAGCAAATTTAATACTTAGCTTTGCAGTTAAATAAAATCTCCCACTCTGAGCTTATGTGAAAAGTCCATTTAATGTGGTAATGCTTGCAGAGTTTGTGGTGTAGGGCTCAAAACCATTGCAATATATGACCCCGAGAACTATGGGTTCCATATCAAAAATACGACTTGATGTTATAACTCAAATTTAGAAACTTTTTTTGAGTACGCCACTGCAAATTAGCAAAAAAAGTGCCTGAAGAACGTAAAAATTACTTTTCTCTATTTTCATAAATAAGCAGGGTACAACCGTAAAACCAAAAGTCGAAAAATCTAATTTTTGTTTATAGCTCGAAAACAATCGACGGTAGCCCATTTTGGTTTCCACCATTAAACTTTTCTCGAAAAAAAAAAAGATTGAGGACAGACAAATCAATTTAAATTTAATTTTGAAATTCAAATATTGCTTACGGTGTTATAATACAGATTGCTTGTCCCCACCCAAGGTTATCAGGTTAGGTATTGCGTCAGTTTCGACACAGACTGACGCAAAACCTAACCTGCCAACCTCGAATTTGACATAGACTTACAGTGCCACCAACATATTATTCTGTGGTATAATGTCACATTTTACTGACATTTGAAGAAAAATACATTTCTATCGTGCAAAAAACGTCATATGCATCACGAACGTTACGGAATTACCGATCTCAGACAATAATTGGAGTCGTCGCTTTGCGCCTCCTCCAAACAATTGTCTTCGATGGGTAAAATGTCCTTACCATTCTTAATACTTAATATACTATTCTGTATACCACCTTAACCTATTAATTTATAGCTGCTGGTATCATTTGCTAGTTTTTACTATTACCTGCCATTCATTTTTATCTCTTAAATTTCTTCTCCGATTTTTAACACCTATCATTGCCAAGTCTTCCAAAACTTAATTTCATCAGCTTCATTTTGGTTTCCTTTTAGTCTTCCTTCTACGGGTTTCCATACCATGGTTGCTTTCGCACGCTTGTTATTGTTTCATCGTATAACAAAGCCGAACCACTCTATTCTTTGAGCTATTATTAATTTTATGATGTCTTGGCCTTTTGATTCTTCTACTAATTCTTGATTTATTCCTATTCTCTTTTCACTGTAATTTATTTTGATATCAGTATTGTTTTAAAAACTTCTTTTCTAACATTCTGAATCGTTCTGTTTTACTTAGGGCCGGTTGCAGAAAGCAACGTTAAGTCTGGTGTTAGCTAACGCCGCGTCAAAGTGAACAAAATTGCATCAAATTTTGTTTACTAATGTATTAGGTACCATAAACATTTGAGATTGATTCATTTTTGTTCACTTTGACGTCGTGTTAGCTAACACCAGACTTAACGTTGCTTTCTGCAACCGGCCCTTAGGCACATATTGTTTATGACGCGTCTAGGGTTGTTGAATTATTGTTTTAATTTTGATCCTTTACTTATATTTTCCTCAGTAAATATAATATGTGTTTACAGATGTAGTATTTTCGATGGTTATTATGCTTATTTTACTAATTTAAGATGTATGTGAAAACCAGTTCACTAAGAAATATTTAAAAGGAAAAAATTTGTGTGTATAAATATGCATGTATCGAATCAATATGTAATAAAGTAGCTACATTATTTTCTATAATAATTTTCAAGGTCAACTTTCTAGGGGATAAGTTGCATTCCTGCAGGGTCCCTAGTTTTAATAATGTTGGTACATAGATTTTTAGTTCTTTTCTTCCACTAAAAAAATGATTTGTCATTTTGGCAGATATGTCATAATGGTGAGTAAAACGAACGGCATAGTAAAATATTGCAAATTTATTAATTATTAAACTTACAATATTTGAAAATAAACATAATGAACGTTTGATGATGATGATGATGATTCCACGTAAAAAAAAGAAATTTGTCAAGAGTTCAAATTAAGAAACTTGGACATTACACATAACCATAATTTTGAAAAGGTTCTACCAACACGAGGTATAACAATTTCCTAGCGTTTTAATTACATATCTACCAACATTGTAACACTTTGACAGTTATTATAGAAAAAAAACGTACTTTACAATTCAGTGATAATTAACCTACAGCTATAGAATCAAGTTAATTATATAGGGTGTCTCAAAAAGAATGGGACACCGATTGGTCATAGATTCCTTAGCTTAAGGGCCGGTCTTTCCACGTCCTAATAAATTTATTTGACAAATAACTTTTAAAACTGTCTTTCCACCTCCAAATAGCACTTATTCGGCTAATAACGTAACTTATCCGTCAAATTACTTATTTGGCAGTTGAACCTCCAAATAAGATTAACAGGTTCCTAGTATGCTTGTGCAGTGTTCTACAGCCTTTCACAGTGCGCAAAGCGCATGTACGCTTGCTGTCATTCCGACATTTGTTATTGTTTAGGTGAAGTTGATAAATTAATAAGGATGGACATTTTTGATGACTACGAGAAAGTATTTGAAAATAATTTGGCCGAAATGGTAGAGTTTGTGAATCCGGAGCCCCGTCAGTATACGGTACGCCCATGGCCGGATAATATGGATAGATGGGACAAAAACGAATTTGTAAGACGATTCAGGCTGTCTAAAAATTTAGTAAGGCAAATACTGGATGAAATGGAACAAAATTTGAGGCATCGTTCAGACAGGTATAAAGTGAAACACGCTATAATTGTAGTGGTTATCATTAACTAAGTTCATTGTAGAAATCATGCAATTTCACCACTACAGCAGATACTTTTGAAGCTGCGATTCCATGCGTCTGGAAGCTTCTACATAACAGTTGCAGATTTCGGTAGCATTCACAAATCTACAGCAGGAAACATTATTCAGCGTGTTATTAACGCATTGGTTGAGTTAAGGCCACGCTACATTAAATTTCCAGAATCTGCCGAGGCAAGAACCGCCACAACTGTACAGTTCGCAAGAATTGCACGTTTTCCCAGAGTGGTTGGAACTATCGACTGCACACATGTAAAATTACAGTCACCAGGTGTGTATCTAGGAGAATTTTGTTTTGCTCTGTAATTTTTTTAATTTGGGTAGCTCTCAAATTTATAGTTGCTTAATGCAAGCTTGTCAGATACCTACTTGTTATACCAAGTTATTAAGATTATAATTTGGAGCCAATTCCCGTCATATTGTTAATATTAATTATTATTAACTGTGTTTCAATTCAATTTCAAGCAATTAAAGGGAGGGGAATTGACCCTGGATTTTGCAGTTTAGCCAAAATTTGTTCTTCTGATTTCCTATATAATGCAACAAGTTAGTAATTGCATTGCACAAATAATGTCCACTTCATTTAATTGCAGGTGGAGCTAATGCAGAAAACTTTTGTAATAGAAAGGGGTACTTTTCTTTGAACGTGCAGGCCATTTGCGATGCAAATACTTGCTTTACTGATTTGGTAGCTCGATGGCCTGGAGCAGCCCATGATACACACATTTTTAATAATTCTGCCATTAGGATGAGATTTGAAACAGGTGAAATGGGGAATTTGTTACTCTTGGGGGATAGTGGATATCCACTACGGTCTTATTTATTAACCCCAATTAATGAACCAGCAACGGAGGCAGAAAGTCTTTATAACGAGTCGCAGATTAGAACCCGAAATGTTGTGGAAAGAGCTTTTAGCATATGGAAGCGACGTTTTCCAATTTTATCTACGGACATAAAATGCCGCTTGCCTTTAGCAAAAAAATAATAGTTGCAGCTGGAATTCTGCGTAACATTGCTTGTCAAAATCATGACGATTTACCTATAGAAGAAGCAGCAGCAGCTGAAGCAGACGTACCAGAAAATGAAGAATTTGGAATGCCTAGAGAGCAAAATGACAACATAACTCGTGCTATGATAGTAGGATATTTCAAACACTCCTGTAATTTTTTATTAAATAAAAATTTTCCAATTTTTTATATTTTTTATTAAATAATGTTATTTAAATTCTCTGGTATTTTTTTATTAAATAATGTTATTTAAATTCTCTGGTATTTTTTTATTAAATAAAGTTATTTAAATTCTACTTGCATGCGTGATAATTTTTGTAATACTTATCAAATCCTAATGGTAACTATATACAGGGTGTATCTAATCGGTTGTACAAAAATGCATTATGAAATTCTATGCTAAAAATAAAATGAGAAGCTAAGAATTATTAAGCATTTTACGGAGTATTTTTCAAAATATAAGCAATTTAAGATTCATAAAACTGGCAACGTTACAAATAATAGATATGCTTTGAATAGATTTTTCCAAAGAAATAACACAGATAGATTTTCGTTTTCAGAAATTGTAGTGCACTTTTTATACGACCAATTAGTTACACCCTGTATACAAAACTATGTATAAAAATATGTACATTTAAAAATTTTCAAAATTATATGACTTTAAAACTTGATAAGTATTTTAGCAGATTATTAAGTCACAACGTTATTAAATAAGCATGATTTTTGATTATAAATAAAAATCATTTTGTCGTAACCATACTTTAATTTTAAATTGAAAAAAATTTTAATTATACGTTTCGTCAATTATGTTGGTTCCATAAGTAAATTTAATAAAACATTATAAAATTAGCAATTTTTAACAAATGTAATGAGCAGTTTAAATTTTGATTAAGTTAAAAAAAAATTAAATTTTCTATTAAAAATTAATGAATGTCTTATTCATGATAATAAATTTTTAAAATAACTAAACCAGAATGCCTTAGAAATTCTGAATGCAGGAATGTAAATAATTTTAATAGAAAATTTAAAAAAATATCACTCAACTAAATCCAAATTTAAACTACTCATTACATTTGTTAACAATTACTAATTTTATAATGTTTTATTAAATTTACTGGTGAAACCAACATAATTGGCGAGAGATATAATTACATTTTTTTTCAATTTAAAATTAAAGTATGTTTAGGACAAAATGATTTTTATTTGTAATCAAAAATCATGCTTATTTAATAATGTTGTGACTTAATAATCACCTAAAATACTTACAGAAATACAATTTTCAATTAAGATTAGTTTGAACAAAATTCCTATTGCAATCGTTTTTGTGTTATTAAAATTTCTAACTGTTTGTTCTCTATTTCTACGCGCAATAACTCTTCTTTTAGTGGACTTTCCCTCTTCTGCCTTTCTTGTGAGTCTAAAAGCAGCTGATGCTGTAAATTTAAATTTACCATCAACTGGTTGTGCTGTTGACTTTTCCGATTCTCCTCGTTTTCCAAACATTTTTGCTGCAGTTCCAAATATTGTTGCTTCTGCTGAAGTTCTTGTTCAGCTATCTGGCTCTGCAAATTTGTTAATTCTGTTTGGGAATCTGTTAACAAATCGATTTTTTTGTTTAAGGAATCTTTATTTATTGTTTTTTTGGTGTGCTCAATAATGATGTATGCTTTTTCTCTTTCAGTTGCCTGGGATTCCAGATCTTCCATTTCGATGATGAGGGGGAAGAAGCCTGCAAAGCAATTTTTTACTTCTAACAAAAACTCGTCTTAACTTAACTACCTACCTCTGCAACATGGTTATGCTCTTCTACCATAAAAAGAGTACTTCCTCTTCTTGGGAAAATAATTCACCTGTGGAGTTGTCGACCACGTATTCTGCAACTTCTGTGTTTAATATCGCTGGCTCCTCGTCCATTCTTTCAGATGAAGAGCAAGTAGGAGCTGTAAAAATATTATTTTTGTTATTAGTAATTCAGTATACATTTGAAAATTTAGTTTTACCCACCTGCAAACACATTATCCGAATCATTTTCAGTAGGCAGTCCTTCTACACTCAAGGAGATATAGCCCAATAATTTTTCTTCATAATCCGTGAGCGGATTCGTTTCAGCAGAGCCCCCTCCTGTTTTGAAAATCTCTAATTTATTTTTCGACACTTTATTTTTATGTATCTTTTAATGCCGTCGTATTTTAGACCCAGAACTTTGGCACTCCTATTCAGATAGCCTGTAACTGCGTTAAATTCTGTCGCTATGTCCATCCACGCCTGATTTTTTTCCCTCCAGGTAACGGCATCAGTGTGCTTATTTTCTATTCTTTTGATATGCCTTATAGCTATATCAACTAAAAATCTAACTTCCAATTCTGTGAAACTTACAGCGCGCTCTCTTCTTTTTTTTCCATTTTTAAATATTACAATTAATATTTAGCAACACAAAAACACAACCGTTGACCAAACTTTGGATTGAAACTGAAAGACACCGATCCAGAAATGTATTTTATGGTTTTACGATCTCATCTGGTGCGGGAGCATTGGAATTTACCGCGGTAGGCACGTACATAGCCCAATTTTATAGTTCCCGCTAAGAGTTTGAGTTGCAGTAATGCGCTATCTGCATCCTTCTCTTACCCATAGTAGATGTGCAATAGTCAACTCTGTCTAATGGATTGTAATGAAGTTGTTTCATAGAAATTTTAGTGAGTTTTGGGGCCAACATAACAGAAGTCATTTCTCTGTACTTTATTTAGCAAATTGTTATTTGGAAGATAACTAGCAGTGGAAACACCTTTGAATATAAAACCTCAGGAAGGAGCGTTTCGTATAAAAATAGGGAACAAGTTGGGTCTTCAATATGGCGAATAGGTGTTTCCGCTTACATTGACCAGTGACGTCACAAGGCAAATGGATAGCAAAACTGTTAAGTTTAAGTAGAGAAGTAAATCCTTTTTCAAACATACTTACCACGCCACTGGTGAAAGTTTGTTAGGTTATGTACATTGTTTACATTGTACTGATTGCATGTAATTATTACTTACTGATGGAACGTTATTCCTTTACTTGTAGTTGTAGGTGTTTGAAAACACACACAAGAAGCACAACTAAAAATTTTTCACCACAAGTTTGTTTACAACGAAACCGGCGTAACTACCCGGAACTCACAATAATAAGTCATCAATGGGTTTTACAAATGGCGACTTCTGTCGTAGTTCAATCATATGCTACAAGTTGACGACACTCCTTCCTGAGGTTTGATATTCAAAGGGAAAGACGCTCCCGTGATATTCGTCGAATAAGACCACTTAATAAGTTTATATGCCAAGTAACTATTGGGCACTTTAGTAGGAGGTGGAAAGACCGGCCCTAAACCTAATATACCTTCGTACAAAATCTCTCCAGTAAGAAGTTATAGGCCCTTAAAGTTCATTTTAAACTGTTTTCTTTTTATATAAATTTCCACAAATGTAGAGATATCAATTTTAATTTTGGTGCACATACCTACTATTATGTACTGCACTAACGCAATAATTTTCATACACTAGA
Organism: Agriotes lineatus; assembly: GCA_940337035.1. Taxonomy (NCBI): domain Eukaryota; kingdom Metazoa; phylum Arthropoda; class Insecta; order Coleoptera; family Elateridae; genus Agriotes; species Agriotes lineatus. The sequence continues at coordinate 31,260 of CALNHX010003662.1, read as the reverse complement.
CTTGGCTGTAAGAAGCTCTTTATATATCGAAAACTTTTTTTGCTCTAATTTTGTTATCTATAACATATTTTGCAATTTTAGGTTATTATCTGAAAGGGAATTAAAAACCATAAAAATAAGGTACTCTTGGTTCATAAGCGTAAAAGCAACCGTTTACCTTAAAATGGCTACCAAAAGTTTTTGGTTGTCCTTAAGACGTGCAATTATCAAGTAGCCATGATCATAAAATCAATGGATAGTGATTGGGATCAAGTAAATAACAAAACGAACATTTCCGCATTAGAGAGACTAGATCACAATCACTACCCATTATTTTTGTGACCATGGCTACTCGATAATTGCACGTTTCAACGACAACCAAAAACTTTTGATAGCCATATTAAGGAAGGGGCGAAATATGTATATTTTCATCAAGTAAATACTAAATTAAAATGCACCTCGACTATCACAATTGACACTTCAAGTGTTAGCTACGTTGCCAATTGTCATTAAAATACCCTAAACAGTGTGGCGCAGCCAAAACGAGTATAAAACTATAGAGGCCTCTAGTAAATACTTTGGCTAAAATGCACTGTCATAGACCACTTCTGTCTCATGGCCAGGAGCTATCAGTTTAGGTTAGCTGCAGTTAAAGATTTGTGTGTACTTAATACCCACTAAAAGGTTGTGGTCTACTATACTGCAGTTTTCCCTCATTCTATCTATTTATTTTAAATTAATGGGTGCCGCCCCTTGCGTTTTTCGAGCTTCAGTAACATATTTGAGCTACAGTATGCGTTGCGTGCGCACCAAAATAAAATGACGTCGTTATGTCATTTCACCGGTGATTTTGATGTTTTTTAATGTAAACTGTTACCGTTACCAGTCTACCTGTATACAACTAGACAATCAAAAATTCTAGAGACACGATAAATAGCCTTATTGTTCAAACTATTTTTGAACATGAATTTTGGGAATAAAGTGGAATAGAGTGAAAACGGAAGTGCACGCATTTAACCTACAAAAGAACTGCATAAATTACGCCAGATAAAATATGGGTCATATTTCTGTGCCGCGATAACAACTAAGCGCAAACTACGCACGTAACAAGCGCCAGTTCCTTAGATTTCAAAACAGACGTTGCAGTTTTTAATTGTGTATTACCGCATGTCAAAAGGCACAGCGCAGCAGTTCTGTAAACTAGTGGGTCAAAATAACAAACTTAGCGTTTAATATTACGTTAGGTTACACACATATGATTGTAATTATTAATAGTAGGGCGTAAATATGGCATACATTTATTGTATAAATAGCTCTGTGATATGTAGTAGAATTTAATATACGTTTAACCACTAACGTGTATTCATTGACGAAGGGATGAATATAGGCTACAAATATTCGTAACAAGACGGCTGGGCCTGGCTCTCTTACCCTCGTCTCTTAACAACAAAACAAGACTCCATCTCCCGCAAAAACTAAACTGGTTTTACAGCAAAACATAAAAGGTGTAAGTTCCAATTAATTTTGGGACACATCTTTTTACACTTATGAAACAGCACTCGATACGTCTCGTATACTCGAGCATTTTCGATTGTTTAGTTGTATAATGTATGATAGTTAATTTACTTACCTACACATATCTGAAGCAGGTGACAAAACAGAAAAATCAGACAGACTGGTATTCCATCAGATGTTGAAATTGAAAATTTGTCAAGTTTCTGAAAAAATATATTTTCAACATAAGGGATGCTCGTCACTCATTTACTTTCCGAAATATTTTAGGCACTTACGAATACTGTATAGGTACCTACCTACCATACACATTGAATGCATCTAAGCTATCAGAGCTCTCTATCGGTCTGGACTTTCTCAGAGTCCGTATCCATAAAACAGCCTTAGCCTTTTGGCTTTTACTGCTTGATGCTGCTTGCCTTTTGGCCTGGGATTTAATCTGTCAATATACGCCTAGGGCGTTACTAAGCTATCAGATGTACACAGCCGGTTTATATATTCTTGACGAATAAATCCCGCCGATAATCACCAATTTTTGAACATTTAGGTTATGTTAAAGATAATGGGCGTTAAAAAATTACTTAACCGGATTCCTGCAACAATAATTCACCATACTGTGGAAAGGTAAATTAATGATACATACACCATGGTTTATTTTTCGTAAATACCGATCACCAACACAGAAAACACATTACATTTTTGTAGAAAACGTCGCCATATTCGCAAAGTAAAATTACCTAATTTACCTTATTGATCTACTCCTGTGCAAAAGACCTACTTTGTAATAGTACGAGGGGCACTAAATTAATAATCTACTTAGCCATAACATAAACGGAAAAAATGTCTTAGTTTCTGAACACTTTAAGGAGAATGGAAAAAAGGACATACTTTTTGATGACGAATCATATTTTCCATTTGAAAACAATAAACAGTTGTCAAATTTGTATTTTTACTGTACAAATAAACAAAATGTTCCAGACGGTACCAAATTTTAGTTTCGAAAAAAATTTGAAAAAAAAATCTGCATGTGGATAGCAATTTCATAGAAGAAAAATATCCTAATTGGCGATACATCTTTTGGCCAGACGGCGCTTCATGTCATTAAGCTAATTTAACCATTTTGAAATTCGAAGAACTGGGCATTAAATACATCAAAAGAATGAAAATCCACCCAATGTTTCAGATTTGCGGCCCATTGAACGTTTTTGGGCTCGCTTAAAACGAAAAGTGTACGCAGATAACTGGACTGCATCATCGGTTCGACAGTTAAAACAAAGGATTAATTTAAAAATCAGAGATTTTGACGGAGACTATTTTAGAAAATGATTACAAAATACCCGAAAGAAAATTAACAAAGCTGCACAGGAAGGACCATTTGCAGCCGATCTTATAAAGACCACTAATCTGTTAAAATTAACAAAAGCGCATCAAAATTTGTTTACTAACGAATAAAATGTTATAAACTTTTTGATGCGCCTTTGTTTATTTTAATAACGAATTAAAGTTTACCTGAGATTAGTGGTCTTTATAAGATCGGCCGTTTGTGTAATTAACTAATTAAGTAAAAAATATATTAAGCACATTATAAGTTTATTTTTTCAATAAAATAAGTTTAAAACTTAGTGTCAATTTTTAGTTCGCCTACCTTACAACATTAAACACCCTGTATATCATATGAGTAAGTGTATACAGGGTATCCTGTAATTCGACCGACAAATTTCTGGGGGTTGTATAGGACGCTGAAACATAAAAATTTTGTATACCTATAAAATTGTTCTTTTAATTTCCTCCCTCCTGAGTGACATCCGTTAAAAGGATTTGTCATTTTACTGAAAACTGGAAAAAGGTATTAAAGTGATTATTCAACACTATAATAATAAAACCAATAAAAATTTATCAATTTGTCAGAAACGGCCAATCAAAATGGACTATATTTGAAAATAGCTAATGTCGCAGTGTTTTCACGCGAGCCCGATTGGTTTCAATGATTTCAATTTAATGAGTAGCCTTTGACTGACAGTTCACCAAAACGTGAAGTTTGCAAACCAGCGTCGTTCTAAAAGCTCATAATAATCGTGTTGGAAGCTCCAGTATTGAATTGATAGTGGAAAACGTTAAAAATGTGTGTTGTCAGACACGGTAATGGTCATCTACACATTATGTTGAATAATATTTCCAAATACCACTCAAGGCAAATTTTTTTTAAGAAAATCGTACGACACTCATTAATGACCAATAGAAAAATTAGTTCACGAGCCATAACCAAGACAACAACAAAATTTCTTGGAAATTTTTTCTAGGTAGACATTACTTATTTTTAGGGTTTGTGTCGTTACGATTTTCTTACCGAATCTGCATTCGAGCATTAATTCATATCCGGAAATTATTTTTCGTGCATTCCAACAACGTCCTAATTTGCTCTCGCGTCCCGCTCGGCAAATTAATACGACGTTGTTGGAACGCACTCAAAAAATTTCCGGAAAGAATTAATGCTCTTATGAGATTATATGTGAGAATTGTTTTCGTCAGCATGCAAATTATTGCAAATTTCTCTCAACAAAAACTGCTCAATACCACAAAAGGTGGAAATTTTTTGAGTTTTTTTTCGTTCACATGCAAATTATTGCCTTTAAATTTCTAAAAACCAAAACTGCGTTAAAAATTCCGCGAGACTGCAATTTTCACCTATATAAAAGCTATATAAATGTACAGAGACGCCTATAATTATTGGCCTAACGGCTGTTGGCTGAGTACAAAATAAATAAAAATAAAAATAAAAAAATAAGTTTAGCAAAACTACTTTTCTTACGAAATGTGTATACTATTTTTTCATATTTTGTATTAGTATTTATAAACAAACATTTATATAAAAGCATTATATCACATGTCCATTAAAAAAGCGGCTGTGGAAATTCAAACGTATGAATAATATGCTAGTGGCACTGTAAGTCTATGTCAAATTTGAGGTTACCAGGTTAGGTTTTGCGTCAGTTTTGACACAAACTGACACAAAACATAATCTGCTAACCTCGAATTTGATACAAACTGACACAAAACCTAACCTGCTAACTTCGAATTTGACAGCGACATTGCCATACATAAAGTGACATTTCTATGCACCAAAGTGCCACTTTATTAATTGATTTTGAATTTGGTAAAATAGCACATTATTATACAAAATGCGAAAAAATCTTTTTTCTACGGTCACCTTTAAAACTGACTATTAAGCTCTCACTGTCAATGCGAAAAGTTAGCGATTCATACATTTTTTCCCTAGTAACCATTTTAGCATAGCAACCACGTAAACAATGTCTTAATGAAATAATCTCGTCACTTCATTTTACTTTACGCATCGCCATGGCTAACCTGATTATTAATTTAATTCGTCATTTTTCTGGAACTGGCTAAAATTATTGACAATTACATCACGGTGCGTCCATCATCACGCAACAGATTTATTGAGTTTGTGAGTTTTTGTGAAGTTGAAGATGGAATCTGAAGGTAATAAATTGCACCCCGCCTGAAGTATTTGAAGCGACCCAGACAGCAACCAACGAGTTGGTGTTGCTGGCCAAATCGCGCGCCCTTTATGATCGGCGGTACAACGACTTCATCAAATGGTGTGTATCGAAATTTCAATTATTTAACAATTTTGTTATTTATTTAGGACCGTAGAAAAAATTTTGTATGTATTTCGAGTGTAAAGAGCCATTTTGGTATTCGGTTGCTTTTTCGCGCCTCGCTACCGCTCGGCACGAAACTCGCATCCTCATACCAAAATGGCTCTCTTTACACACTAAATACATAAATATCTATTTTAGTTCTTTTAGTTTTTTTATAAAACTAATATTTTTTGTGCAAACAAATGAAATACATTGTGATGAAAAGCATTTTGCCTCATTTTGATGAATAGTTGTGTCTTGCATCATGAAGTATTTTATTTTTTCCAAAAAAATAATGAATTTGACGAGAAAACTGAAAGACCTAAAAATTTTTTTGAATAAATCAGGCCTTCTTGTTCATATTTTTATACAATCAAATTCTGGACCATTAAAAAGTTCTCTTTATAACTCGGCCGGGAGGAATTTAAAAGAAAAGGTTTATATGTAAAGTTACTATATTTCAACGTCCTCTATTATGCCGATAAGTTTGTCTTCATAATGCAAGGCACAGTTATTCATCAAAATGAGATAAAATGCTTTAGATTACAATGTACTTCATTTTTTTATACAAGAAATGTTAGTTGCGGAAGAAAAACAAAAAAAAACTAAAAAAAGTCTTTAAATAAAGAAGGCTTTTCATTATATATTTTTTTATAATCGAATTTATGTCCGTTAAAAAATTTTAATAAAAATATTTATAAGGGTTGCTATTTCAGGTAATTACTTATTAGCAATTAAATAATGTTATTTGTTGATTATATCTTTGAGAAGCATTTTAATCTGGCTACCAATATCTAATAATGGTCTAACCTTTTCATACCGTTTTTTGCTACAGCTAAAGGATACACTTCTATAGGTTCACATCGACTCCTTCTGTTATCTTCACCATAATCAAGGATGCTGCCACTCCCATTATCAGGTACGTGCTAATTAACAGCACGTTAATTATTGGACATCACTTTAATGGGCAAATATTCAAATCATTTATGCTCTTGTACAATTTATTATGAGAGCATAACAAATATGCGCGTAGTATATCCATTGCTTATTAAAAAATACATTGTTTATATTCTTAAATAATAAATGTCACTAATCACCCAGCCTAGTTTTTCTGATATTCTTAGTTGCTGTATAATTTTGACATATTTATATTAATTTGACATATACATATAAAAAATATCTACAAAATTAACTTATTACTTATTATATATTAAAATATAAATTTCCTTCACAGTGAACATCACAACTTCTACATATACTTAGCCTAAAATAAGTCTATATGTCACTTCCATTTCCAAACGTAGTACCTCTTAACAAAATGTACAAATCCACACATGTTCACTTCTGCATATTAAAACCCTCTGTGCCGCATCTGCACCCTTTTTCATGTCTGTTACTAACTTATTCATCCAAATTCCACCTCAGCACCTTGCTTTCGTAATTGCATTGTACCTTATTGATGTTCTTTTCTTTAAGGCCATCCGGCTGTTTGTACATATCTTAGCTTCTTCGTTGATCTACCTACCATGTTATTAGAATGAACAGAAAATAAAGCGGCTTATCATCACGTTCCAAGGAACGAAAGAAATTGTATAATTTTAGTCCAATTCGGAATTTGTGTTTGGAATGTTGGCTTTATTTATTAATAATAAGCCAAATAATTACATGTAATAGATTGGTCAAAAATATGTAAAATGTAATGTAAAACCTACAAAATAAACACAGGTTTCTACGTTGTGGAATGCTGTATCCTCGCTTTATGCGTAGAAGCAGCAGCTGTTCTCTTCTTTGAGCTGTTGAAAAGGTATGTCACCATCTGTGGGTGGCTGATTACCTTCACAGTCAACTGGGGTCAAATATCCAGTAGGTGTACTTGAAGTTTCGCTCACACAATGATACTTTAATATTAATTATAATGGATATAATTAAGATTTTGAAAAAAAATGTTAGAAACATGATATATAGTGGCAGTTTTTTCAAATCGACCATAAGGAAACACACTAACAATTGGGTTGCAAGTGGCAATAGTGGTTACCTAATTCTTTTGTATTGTGTTGGGATTTGCCATGTTTAGCATGCAAAAACTCTCACACTGCATTCAATTTTAAAATAAATCAATTTTCCATAAAAAATTAAATCGTTTTTGGCAAAAACTTTTTCAAGTTCTATAATAAATGAATAAATAAACACTTTATTGTCAAACATTCAACCAGAATGTTGACATAATAATAATAATTTTATTCAGAAATCCAAATCAGCTACAGCAGTTCATAACCTCGGGGAAGCAGTTTTAGCAATTCTTCGACGTCTTATAATTATACCAGAAGAATATGTAATGGCGATTGGATAATCCAATGCAGAAACTGCTCAGGCTTAGGCCGGCGACGATCGCATTCTGTGGTATCTTTATGTGCTAAGACACATTAGGATCAAAGTTCTGTCTCTTTAGTGTTAAAACGTCGTCTAGAGGTTATTATAGCATCCCAAAATTTTTATTTACACTTTGACAATTATTACTTGGTGCATGAGGCAAATAAAGGTGTTAATAGGCACAGTTTACAACCCCGGGGAAGCAGTTATAGCAATTCTTCGACGTCTTGTAATTATACCAGACGAGTATGTAATCATCACCATCATCATCAATCAACCCTTTGCGTCCCCTGTTGGACATAGGTCTCTCTCATTCTCGTCCACTTCTTTCTACTTTGAGCCGCCTGGATCCAGTTGCCGGCCATTCTTCTGATATCGTCCGTCCAGCGTGTGGGCGGTCTTCCTCTACTTCTTTTGTCGGCTCTCGGTCTCCACTCAAGCAGCCTCCTCGTCCATCGCCCGTCCGTCATCCGAGCCACATGTCCGGCCCAGTTCCATTTGAGCTTTGCTATCTGTGTTATTACATCAGTCACGCCTGTACTTCGGCGCAAGTCCTCTTTCCTAATATGATCTCTTAAGGACACGCCAAGCATCGATCTTTCCATCTTCCGCTGTGTTGTTCTAAGCTTCTTAGCCCTTGCAATGGTTAAAGTTAAAGTTTCGGCGCCATATGTCATAACCGGCAACACGCACTGATTGAAAACTGCTCTTTTTAAACAAATCGGCAGATCACCTTTGAAGACCTCCCGGAGTCTTCCATAAGTAGCCCAGGCGTAGGCGATTCTTCTCTTTATTTCACATGTTTGGTTGTCTCTGGAGATTTGTAGTTCATGCCCAAGGTATAAATATTTCTCTGTTAGCTCTACTTCATTATTGTTAATTTTTAAGTTCGCACTAGGGACTAAGTTGGTCATAAATTTTGTCTTAGAGCTGTTCATGTTCAAGCCTACTTTATTACATACCTCTTGAAGTTATTTTAACACTAAAGAAGTATCGTGTAGGTTGTCTGACAATAAAACTATATCATCCGCAAAGCGAAGGTTTGTTAGGTTCTTCCCATCTATGTTTAGGCCTCTTCCGTCCCAATTTAGCTTTTTAAATGCATATTCCAGCACTGTAGTAAATAGTTTGGGGGACATCGCCTGCCCTTGTCTAACTCCCCTGCCAATTGGTATGCTTTTGGTGTTCTCGTGTAGTTTTACCGTCATTTCTGCATTTTTGTAGATGTTGCATATTAACCTTGTGTACCGATAGTCGACACGGCATTCTTGCAGCGCTTCTATAACTGCCTCCATCTCAACTGTATCGAATGCCTTTTGGAAGTCCACAAAGAGTAGAACTAGTGGTCTGTTGTACTCAATGGATTTTTCAATTATTGTTTTGACGCTTAGTAAATTGTCGTTTGTCCAAATCCAGTACGAAAACCGGCCTGCTCCAGTGATTGAGTGTTGTAGTTATAATTCTTGTAAATAGTTTGTAAAGATGGCTTAAAAGACTTACAGGCCTGTAGTTCTCCAGTTCAGCTATATCGCTTTTCTTGGCAGTATCATAACAGCATTGTTCCATTTATCTGGCATTGTACTGTTGTACAACCATAGATTATACAAATCTCTTATTTTTAAGTAGACAAGGACCCCCGATCTTTATTGCGTCAGTCATCACCTTATCTTCTCCAGGTGTTTTATTGCTTTTTGCTTTTTTTTAGTGGTTTTATTTGTCGGTTCAGCATCTAATGCTCTACACAACAATGGTAACAAAAGGTAATTATTGGCATTATAGTTACATGTGGGATGTATCCCTAACCTAATTAGTAATTAGCATAAAGTTATTACATTAAAAGTTTATATTAGGAAATAGGGTTATGTTTAGTCACTATCACTAATTGTAGAGTCTTCTGACGATAATAGGTAGCTTTGTGGTAGTCTTTTTGTTTTAAAACGCGTCCTTGTACGCTGGCCTAAGTTAAAGAATATTGCGCCAGGACAATTTTGAAGTTTTGCAAAATAGTTCTTGGCACTCACATGATTGAACTCTTTTATTGTAAGCACTGAGAGCTCTTCGTGTAGCTGTCCGTTTCGCACAAACCACGGTGCGTTGCATATTATACGTAGCACTTTATTTTGAAACCGTTGCACTTTATTTACATTAGTTTTAGAAGACGTGCCCCATAATAGGTTGGCATAGGTTAGAATTGGTCGAATTACGCTTTTGTATAACAGAACACCACATTCTATTTTGAGGAGCGTCTTCTATTTAACACATGATATAACATGCTGAGTGGCGTGTAGCCCTCGTTGAGTTTTTTGTTTATGTGTGCTGCCCATGTTAGTCTTGTATCCATATAAAGACCCAGGTATTTAACAGGAGTATCCTTAGGAGTCCAGTTTATATTTTGTTGTTGAATGATGATGTGAGCTGGAGATATGTATTTGCGTAATGTAAACACTTTAGCTTGCGTTTTGGTCGGATTTAGGTTAATGCACCATTTGTCGGTCCACTCCTCTATTGCACTTACTGCTTCGCGAATTTGAAGTATTGCTTTTTGAATGTCTTGGTGTTGAGTTAATATTGCAATATCATCAGCGAAAGTTGCCAGTTCTGAGCCATCGTTGCTCGGTATATCATACGCGTAAATGCTGTACAGAAGCGGGCCTCAAACTGACCCCTGGGAAACTCCAGCAGTTGCGCTTCTGAGTACCGAATATTCGTTGTTCACTCGAACAGCAAAAGTCCTGTTTGCAAGAAACGATTTTATAATGAGGAGCAGGTACTGTGGTGTTTGTATGTCAATGAGTTTATAAATAAGTCCGGTATGCCAAACCTTATCAAAGGCTTGTGATATGTCCATAAATACCCCAATGGTGTACATTTTGTTTTCAAAACCGTTTGTTATATACTTTGTTAGTCTATGCAGCTGGTGTATCGTAGAGTGATTTGCTCGAAACTCAAACTGATGTTCTGACAGTATGCAATTATCTTCTATAAATGACGAAAGACTACTTTTAATAGCTTTCTTTAATGCTAAATTTATTTCTTCTAACGTAATGTTTGGTAGTGTTTCTGATCCTTGATTTATTATACCCTTCCTTGATGTTAAAATGTCTGGCTCTAGATCTGAAGCTGTGTTACAATACGGAAACGTTATTACGACACTAACAATTAGCCAGTTTGTTACACGACGAAAACCGCGTTAACAATCAGTCCCCCAAGCGTGCAAAGCATAACTCTGTTAAGTCATTTTGCTATTTCAGATGCTTAATTGCATTTCACGCCGTTAGTTAGGTCATTTTGGTATTTTGAATAGCCGCCTAAGCTTAGAGCAGCGCGCCCGTATGCTAAGCCCTTTTAGCTCTTTATTTGGCTCCATCGCCTAATTCCAGAATCACGATTTCGCACATAGTTAGCCTAAAAAGCAGTATTTGTCGTCGGTTGGAGCTCTCCTCTGATGGCGTTTTTCTGAATTCTGAATAGCACGCTGTGGCGGCGTGATACCAGCGTGGCCCGCATTGGTTTGTTTCATTTAGCACGCGGTGGCGGCGTGATACCAGCGTGGCCCGCATTGGTTGGTTTCATTTCATCGCCTTGCGATTCGCTGTGGTTTAGTCACGTGGGGGACGCGGCGAAGGTGACCTTTTGCCGACGCTTCCCTCGGTGAGTCTTCCAGAGCCCGTGGCAGAGAGCGCTTGTGTGTGGTGGTGGTGATTCGATTTTTGTCGAGTGATCTTCGGCGTAACGTGGGTGTTTTGGAGCCCAGTTCCTGCTACTATTAGTGAGGGGTCGTGCCCCCTTCATCTCGACCTACGAGGATTTGGTTCAGCAGAACGAGTGAGGCCCCCATCATTTTCGTCGTCCCGTTGTACGCGTCTTGACGCGTCTCCCGTCGCCATTGAGGCGGTTATGCATTCACCCCCTTTCGCCGTTGTAACACCGAAGGTACCTACCACCTACGATTGCAGCTCGTCGCAACTCAGCTGTACCAGGCTCCCTCGGCGCCCACGCATTAAGGTATGTGCCTTTAACCTGATTACCGCTGTGAACGCGAGTGTTACTCATTACTACTCATTACTACGCTAGTGTATTCATTCAGACTGCAGACAGTTCAGGCCGTGAAGGCTAATGTAAATCGTCGCTGCCCTTGCATAAGGCAATGTGTATCTTTGTACCTATTCATTACTACGCTAGTGTATTCATTCAGACTGCAGACAGTTCAGGCCGTGAAGGCTAATGTAAATCGTCGCTGCCCTTGCATAAGGCAATGTGTATCTTTGTACCTATTATTGCTGTTCACTAATGTTCAACATCTGTCGTTAAGCTTAGAGCGCGCGTGCCAGCTGGTGCCCTTAATTATAGAGTAAGGTTAGATACAGGGCGACGCATTCTGCTACCCCATTGTAACTCGAAGTGAAATATATGATTGGTTAGTTAAGGGAACTATTGTTTGTTTCGGTTTGTGCATGTTCTGTTACAGATAGACGCCCCTTTTTTGTACGAATTATTGTACGACGGAACGAGGAAGCTGTGAGCGTGCAGGTGAGTGGGACAGCTGCGTAGTCGTGGTCGGATGGACACCTAATCACAATCCTTGCCTAAGGCAATCCCGAAGTTGTTGTTTGACCTTGCAACTCTTGAATAATCTTAGTGGCGGAGTATTTTTGCATGCTTCGCTCCCGTCTAACCGTCCAGGCCCGGTTAGCCGGGTTACGACAGGCTTGGTGGCGCCCTCATAATTTCGACATACCCTGTATATATTATGCCACAGCGCGCTTGCCCAGAACGTATCGTGTGACTCACGCCCGACTCCCTGAGCGTTCCAGCCGTGGCCTATTAGCCTATTTCGAACCGATCTCAGGGCAAGTGTGTCATGTTTTCAGGACTGATTCCGTGGTGCGATGCTCACCTTGGGTGGGTGTCGTAAAGTCCTTTTTATACCGTACCAGGCTAATTTTGGCGCCCAACGTGGGGCTTGTTGTTTGTTGTTGTTGTTGGACGGTAGTAGTCTCGTTAAGCCCACCCGTTGTACGTCTTAATTTTGGCTATTCCAACGACTGAGGCCTTGTATGTTTGTTTTTCTTATTAAGCCACCCGTTGTGCCTTGATTTTGGCTATTCCAACGTTTGGAGCCTATTGGTGCACGACAACGCTCGACCTCATTTTGGGGTTTCCTTTTTTTTGCGCTGTGTGTCTTAATTTTGCTGTTATTGGACTGGAGTAGTCTCGTTAAGCCCATCCGTGTGTCTTAATTCTGACGCTTTAACGTCTGAGACCTTGTTGCGTGACAACGCGCGACCCCATTTCGGATTTTTTTTTTCTCTTTTTTCTCTTTTTCTGTCGCTCGATTTCGGGCGCAGTACTGTCTGTGACCATTGTTGGTTGATAGAGGCGCGTTAAGCCATTCGTTGACCGCCTAGTTTTGGAATTTGCTCTTTTTCGCTTATGTTCGGTCTCTTCGCAAAGGATATGGACAGATAGTCCCGTTAAGCCATTGGGCGAGTGAAAGGTAACAAACCACTTTTTCCCGATTTCTCCCGTCTTGACCGTCTACGATTTGGTTCGGATATCTGACGTAATTGACTTACCAAACACGTGCTAACGTTTTTCTTTTTATACGACGTATTACACAAGTCGGTCCTTTCCCGGTTGTAAACATGGTGCTAAAGCTACATATTGAACGCCTGCTTCGCGCGGAGGCTGAATACGAGTTGAGAATCAGAGGCCGTGATGCTTCCGGCACGGTTGCCTTGTTGCGCTCCCGGTTACGCGACGTATTGAGAGAGGAGGGACGCGCAGATATGGATACGCGACCGCCGTACCCGTATACGCTCGAGGAGGATCTCACGGCCGTGACAACATTGATTGGCGAATTAGAAGAAAAGATTCAGCTATATTTAGCTAACCCGACTAAAGAAGTAGCGGCTACGATCGAAACGAAATTTTATCACGGAATGAACCGTCTGACGAATTGTTCAGCTATAACGGAGGAAGAGCGAGCGCTCAAACAAAAAGCGTTCGCGGAATTATCACTCATACGTTCAACCTACGAACTTAACCAAGTAAAGCTAGGGTCGTCTGCTACTACGGCTGAGGAAGAAAGCGCCGTAGCGCTGCCATCGACGTCCGGTGTCGCACCTACCATTACCGTCGCGACGACGACTACGACTACGACGGCGGCAACTATGTCGACTCCGAGTTTTGTTGCGCCGATGTCGCGTATGATCTCATTTAAGGCAACCCCTGTTTCGAAATGGAACATACAATTCTCAGGTGACCCGAAAGGTCTGTCGGTCAACGCTTTCATCGAGCGTGTTAGCGAACTCAGAGTGGCCAGAAACCTTACCGAAGAAGAGTTGTTTATGCAGGCCATCGATTTGTTTTCGGGCAACGCATTGCTATGGTATCGCGCGAATAGAGCGACCCCTAACACGTGGCAACAGTTAGTCAATTTATTGCGTCTAGAGTTTCAGCCTGCGAATTATGATGAACGGTTGTTGGACGAAATTAGACGTCGCACGCAAGGCCCTACGGAAAGTATGGGCATTTATATCGCTATCATGCGCACAATGTTTTCGCGCCTGACCGAAGCGGTTCCCGAAGAGAAACAGTTGCGTATTTTGTTGCATAATATTTCACCTTTATACCAAACCCAGTTGGGATTGACGGAAGTCCGGGCGGTCGACGAGCTAGCGCTATACGGACGAAAGATTGAGGAACGGCGCTATGCCATTGAAACTTACGTGCCACCTTCTAGAAAGAAGTCTGACTTAGAAACAGACTTGGCATACGTCGAGGTCGCGCCTATCGCGGAAACGTGCCCAGTTGATATTGTCGAAGCGCGTGACGTTAATACTCCCGAGAGGAGGAATCGAGAACCGGCACCCAAGTCAAGCATACGGTGTTGGAACTGTAACGAACCAGGCCATAGAGCCAGTAGGTGTCCGCGACCCCGCGGCAAGAAATTCTGTTACCGTTGCGGCAAACCTGAAGTGACCGTAAACACTTGTCCTCGTTGTCGAACAAGAGATAGGGGACAGGGAAACGACCCCGCGAGACGCTGAACGGTCGAGCAGTGTCCTCGCGCGTGTTTAGCAATTCGACTAAATTTATGAAGGGACTTATCGAGGAGCGCGAGACCAAATTTAAAAAAAATAAAGTCATTCTCGATTACGTATTAGAAAGGTCATCTGATGACCGTCGACCGCATGTGACTGTTGAAATCATGGGTTTCGAGTTGTTAGCTTTGTTGGACTCAGGAGCGAATCGAACGATCTTAGGAGCTAAGGGTTGGGACGTGTTGCGTACTGTAGGCCTGCGCATAAATAAGAAGCTGAGACCCGTTTGCTCAGTGGCTAATGGACAGACCGTGACCAGTCTAGGTACCCTGCACTTACCTATTCGTTTAAATAACAGAGTGGTAGCTATCGATGTTTTGATAGTTCCGGAGGTTCCGCACACCCTGATCCTGGGGATAGACTTTTGGAAGTCAGTGGGAATAGTCCCAGACGTGTTTCGAGGGGAGTGGGAATTCTCAAAACCCGGCGTAGCGGCCATTGATACTCCTACCGGCAATTTGCAGTCTATGTTCGACCTGAACTCGGATCAACGAGCCCAATTAGACACTCTCGTAAACCGACATTTTACTACCGCTAAACCCGAACTCGGCTGCGCCAAGTACGTTCAACATAAAATCACTACTAAGGCGGCACCGGTTAAACAAAGGTACTACCCGGTTTCTCCCGCAATGCAGGCGCATATCGATGCTGAGTTGGACAGGATGCTGAAATCAGGCGTGGTGGAACGTTCTCGTTCAGCCTGGTCGAGCCCGATTTTACTAGTTAAAAAGAAAGATGGGACCTATCGTTTCTGCGTTGACTTTCGCAAATTAAATAGCGTCACCGAGAAGGACGCCTACCCGATACCTTACGTGTCTTCGATTTTGGATCGCTTACGCGATGCCCGGTTCATGACGTCGCTTGATATCAAATCCGCGTACTGGCAAATTGAAATGGAAGAGAAATCTAAGGAACTAACGGCCTTCACAGTACCCGGGCGCGGTTTGTTTCAATTTACTCGCATGCCCTTTGGGCTTCATAACGCGCCAGCGACTTGGCAACGTTTCGTCGACCATGTGTTGGGTCCCGAATTGGAACCTTACGTCTTTGTCTATTTAGATGACGTGATTATTTGTACCCCGACTTTCGAAAAGCACGTCGAGATTCTAGACGAAGTATTGCAGCGACTAAACGACGCTGGTTTAACACTGGGTCGTGATAAATGCCATTTTTGCCAACCAGAATTACGATACCTGGGCTATGTCGTTAACGCCCAAGGACTTTTAGTCGACCCCGATAAAGTTTCGGCGATTCTTAACTTGCCGCGACCTAGAAACGTTTCGGAGATACGGCGAGTTGTCGGCATGGCATCGTGGTATCGGCGTTTCATACCAAGTTTCTCAGCCATTATTGCTCCGCTGACGTCGTTATTGAAAAAGTTTCAGAAGTTTGAGTGGACCGAGTCATGCGAAGTCGCATTTACAACCATCAAAAATTGCCTAGTTTCGGCACCCATTTTGTCGTGTCCCGATTTTTCTCTCCCGTTTATCGTACAGACGGACGCTTCCAATGTTGGTATCGGCGCCGTGCTGACTCAGACCGTTGATGGCCAAGAACAAGTCATCTGTTACATTAGTCGGACTCTTACGAAACCTGAGCGTAACTTTTCGGTTACGGAACGCGAATGTTTGGCCGTCCTGTGGGCCATAGAGAAGTTACGCCCATATTTAGAAGGCACTCACTTCACAGTCGTTACTGACCATCATTCACTTATCTGGCTAAATAATCTTAAGGAACCCACCGGGAGACTCGCCCGTTGGGCTGTTCGTATCCAACAATACGACTTCACGATCAAACACCGGAAGGGAAAAGACCACGTCGTTCCGGATGCGCTGTCCCGTGCTATACCCGAAATAGATGTAGTCTCAGTTGTCGATTCTGGAGAACCCGAAGCCGGTGCTCAGGCACCGAACGACAGTCGAACTGACCGTTGGTATAGGCGCATGTGTACACGCGTCGTAGAAAGACCATTCAAGTATTCGGCGTGGAAACTATCGCGAGGGAAATTGTTTAAACATGTTAACGTAAAATATCCCGAATTGGACGAAGGCACGAGTTGGAAAGAGGTGGTTCCGAAGCCTCAACGCGCCGAAATTCTCCGCAAAAACCATGACGAACCTACCGCAGGCCATTTAGGCATTTATAAGACCTACGGTCGTATCGCTCAACAGTATTATTGGCCTAAACTTAAGGCGGATGTGACCCGTTACGTTAACCGTTGCGCGACGTGCCTAGCGCAGAAACCCGAACAAAAACGCCCGGCCGGCTTGATGTGTCGTCACCCCGTGGTGGATAAGCCGTGGCAAATGATATCTATCGACATTGTAGGGCCGTTGCCCCGTTCAAAGAAAGGCTACGTATATATTCTGTCCGTGGCTGACTACTTTACCAAATTTACCCTTTTCTTCCCGTTGCGTACCGCCACTGCGACCGCGGTGACTCAGAAAATTGAGAACGATGTTTTCTTGCTCTTTGGAGCACCTCAGTACGTCTTGGTTGACAACGGCGTACAGTTTCGCAGTAGAGAATTCCGACAGCTTACCGATACGTATAAATCACGAATCATCTTTAACGCGCATTATCATGCGCAGGCCAACCCTGTCGAACGCGTTAATCGAGTATTAAAAACTATGCTAGCGTCGTACGTGAAAGACAACCACCGGGAGTGGGATAAATATTTGTCGAAAGTCGCGTGCGCAGTGCGTACCGCAGTACACGAAGTCACCGGCATGACCCCATATTTTGCCAATTTCGGCAGAGAGATACAGTTAGAGGGGACGCGCGCCAATAACCCCGAGGAGGTGGATGTTTCGGAACAAATACGAGTAGAGAGTCGCGAAGACTTGTTACGACGGACTCCCGCGTTAAGGTCGGTATATGAAGACATAGTCAAGCGACTAGACGTGGCGTACAAAGCCTCCAAGGCGACTTACGATTTGCGAAGGCGCCCGGCTCAATTCGCCGTTGGCGATACCGTCTGGCGACGAAATTACGTACTTTCCGATGCGGCGAAATATTTTAACGCCAAGTTGGCTCCAAAATTTATAGGGCCGTTTTATATCAGTCGGCAAGTTTCGCTTGCCACTTACGAGTTGTCCGACGAGACCGGTGCCCCGAAAGGCACTTGGCACGCGAAAGACCTAAAACCCAATCCCACGGACGTTTAGCCTTCTAACGCCCGTTTTCCCTAACCCCCCTCCCTTTTTCTTTGTAGGCCTTGACGGCCATACCGCCGGCCTAGAGCCGTATCTTCAGTAGTGCCTACCTTTCCCCGAGCTTCCTTGTTGGGGGAACCCCACAATGCGCCGATCCCGTGACGCGCAACGTGCCCTCTTCAGGCGGCTTGCGGGACAGGTTACGAGGGACTTATCCTTTCCCCCCCCCATGTTCTTTTGGAACGGTTGGTCGGAAGTGTGCATGGGAGTAAGACGTTCTATTGACCCGATTTTGACGAGCGCTAACCGCGCGTTTTTTTTTATTATTAGATATTTTCACGGTTCCAGTTTGGAACCCCAAACCCTCCTTCCCTATGCTCTATCTTTACCTTTCTTTTCCCCTTGTCATTACTATCTACCGTGTCCCGGCGACAACTACCCAACCCCGTTGTTCTCTTTTTCTTTCCACCTTCCAAAACCGCACTGTTAGGCGACCGTCATGGACCCGGTGTTAAGGTCCAGTCGGCGTTTCGTGGCCGCCGCCGCAGTGCGTGCCACACCCGTTTCGGGTCTGGTCGGTTATATTTTGTTTGTCTTGTCGTTCTGGTGGTCGACTATCGACGTGGTTTTGCGAACCGTTGTGGTGGCACTCCTATTTTGGGAGGGGCAGTCGAGCCGGATCGGCGAGACTGTCCTCAGCCTGCCTAGTCTTTGCCCGTTTGGTTCCCCGAGGGAGCCAGACGCGAATCGTTTTGTGGACCCCTGGCGGAGCGCCACTCCTTTTGGGACAGCCAGTTTTCTTGTCGCCCGTCTTCCGTGGTCCGGGGAGTGTGTACTAGCCATCAGCGAACCGCCAGGTCCTACCCAATTTTCGTATTTCCACTGGCGTATCCAGTCTTTCTTCTCCCTCTTCTCTCTTCCCTCCTGTCGTACCCTATCTGGTGGCCGGTGTGCGTAATTCCTTTGGGGGTACAGCTATCGTATCAGCGTTTCCGGCCGTTTGAGTTCTCGTGGCGCCGCAGCCAAAATGCCTCGTTGTTTTATAAGAGACTTCGGGGAACTCTCTTTCAAGTAAGGGGAGTGTTAAGTCATTTTGCTATTTCAGATGCTTAATTGCATTTCACGCCGTTAGTTAGGTCATTTTGGTATTTTGAATAGCCGCCTAAGCTTAGAGCAGCGCGCCCGTATGCTAAGCCCTTTTAGCTCTTTATTTGGCTCCATCGCCTAATTCCAGAATCACGATTTCGCACATAGTTAGCCTAAAAAGCAGTATTTGTCGTCGGTTGGAGCTCTCCTCTGATGGCGTTTTTCTGAATTCTGAATAGCACGCTGTGGCGGCGTGATACCAGCGTGGCCCGCATTGGTTGGTTTCATTTCATCGCCTTGCGATTCGCTGTGGTTTAGTCACGTGGGGGACGCGGCGAAGGTGACCTTTTGCCGACGCTTCCCTCGGTGAGTCTTCCAGAGCCCGTTGCAGAGAGCGCTTGTGTGTGGTGGTGGTGATTCGAAATTTTGTCGAGTGATCTTCGGCGTAACTTGGGTGTTTTGGAGCCCAGTTCCTGCTACTATTAGTGAGGGGTCGTGCCCCCTTCATCTCGACCTACGAGGATTTGGTTCAGCAGAACGAGTGAGGCCCCCATCATTTTCGTCGTCCCGTTGTACGCGTCTTGACGCGTCTCCCGTCGCCATTGAGGCGGTTATGCATTCACCCCCTTTCGCCGTTGTAACACCGAAGGTACCTACCACCTACGATTGCAGCTCGTCGCAACTCAGCTGTACCAGGCTCCCTCGCCGCCCACGCATTAAGGTATGTGCCTTTAACCTGATTACCGCTGTGAACGCGAGTGTTACTCATTACTACTCATTACTACGCTAGTGTATTCATTCAGACTGCAGACAGTTCAGGCCGTGAAGGCTAATGTAAATCGTCGCTGCCCTTGCATAAGGCAATGTGTATCTTTGTACCTACTCATTACTACGCTAGTGTATTCATTCAGACTGCAGACAGTTCAGGCCGTGAAGGCTAATGTAAATCGTCGCTGCCCTTGCATAAGGCAATGTGTATCTTTGTACCTATTATTGCTGTTCACTAATGTTCAACATCTGTCGTTAAGCTTAGAGCGCGCGTGCCAGCTGGTGCCCTTAATTATAGAGTAAGGTTAGATACAGGGCGACGCATTCTGCTACCCCATTGTAACTCGAAGTGAAATATATGATTGGTTAGTTAAGGGAACTATTGTTTGTTTCGGTTTGTGCATGTTCTGTTACAGATAGACGCCCCTTTATTGTACGAATTATTGTACGACGGAACGAGGAAGCTGTGAGCGTGCAGGTGAGTGGGACAGCTGCGTAGTCGTGGTCGGATGGACACCTAATCACAATCCTTGCTTAAGGCAATCCCGAAGTTGTTGTTTGACCTTGCAACTCTTGAGTAATCTTATTGGCGGAGTATTTTTGCATGCTTCGCTCCCGTCTAACCGTCCAGGCCCGGTTAGCCGGGTTAAGACAGGCTTGGTGGCGCCCTCATAATTTCGACATACCCTGTATATATTATGCCACAACGCGCTTGCCCAGAACGTATCGTGTGACTCACGCCCGACTCCCTGAGCGTTCCAGCCGTGGCCTATTAGCCTATTTCGAACCGATCTCAGGGCAAGTGTGTCATGTTTTCAGGACTGATTCCGTGGTGCGATGCTCACCTTGGGTGGGTGTCGTAAAGTCCTTTTCATACCGTAACAAGTATCATCAGGTATCGCTTTGCGACTTTCCAAAGTCTGAGGACCTACTTCAGTCTGGAAGCAGCGTTAATCGGATTGGTTAATTGATTATTGCCTTCTTTGGGAGCTGTTTTGGGATTTTACGGGTAATTACATCGAATCCTGGTGATTTTTGCGGGTTAATATATTTATTTATTTCAGAAAGTACTTCATTAGGCTAGGTGATCTTTATTTCTTGATGGCGTTGAAGAAGGTCATTCTAATCTGATTTTTCTCCTTGGTCTTCGAGAGGTTAAAAGATTTATTCCTATAGGACTGACTCGCGAATCTTGTCGCTTTGTGTTCGTTATTTCTGGACCATTTGCCATTCTCTGACCTAAGTGGAGGGGGGCGGCTTAGTGCTATGTTGCATTTCTATTTTAATTCTTTGGGTGGTGCTATTAAGAATAGTTTTTTTTGCAGAGCTCTAGATTTCTGCCACTTTTTTATGTGTCTTTTTTCTCATTAACAAGTTCTATTATTTCAGTATGATAATTATTCCCTACTGTTCTCCTGCCAACAAGTGTTTTCCCATGCTGCCTGTTGGATATTGTTAGTGAATAATTCTACCTCATACGTTTAATTGTTGTGTATTTTCAACGAAACTGAGAGATTGATTTTTTGATCACGGCTCTATTTGAAACTTTCGCAATCTGTTAAATTGTTAGTCAACATAGGGTTACTTTCATTTTTAATGATATTATCACTAAATGTCAAGATGATTGGGGAATTACCTCAGATCATGCTCCATCCTTCTTCTATCCGGAGGATATTATGATCAGGAAAAAATCAATGCGATCCGGAACCTTGCGGGATCAGCGGCCAATAGATAGGTTCACCAGTGGAGATCGGCTCACATCTGTATTTTCTAATGGCTTCAAGTAGTTCTTTACCTTTATTAGTCGTTAACATATATTTCCAGTTGGTATTCTTCGCATGAAAGTCGCCTCCTACAATAAATGTATCTCCTTGTTTGACCAGGAAGTCTATGTATTGGTTCTGACATTAAACTAGCAGTCACTTTTGTGATTAAAAAAAGACAAAGCAGGTACCGAAATATACAGCTTCATAAGTAAAATTACAGTAACAATTCTGCTTTGCAGTTTAATTTCAATAGATGAGGTTGTGCCGTGCATCACTTGATATTGAAAATTCCGACTTGACAATTCTAAATGATTACTATAAAATTTACGTACTTGAAGTCGTGCTTTAGAAACTCAAAACTTAAATCTATAAAGAAAATGCTCCTATTATATATTTACAGAGACGGGAAACGTGTAAGATTGATACTGGAAATTCTAAGTTACAATTATGGCTTCATCAATATCACTTTTCGATTTCAAAAATCGATACTTGTTATACAATGCAGTTAAAGAAATATAAAGCTCAATAAGCAACGTTGTATTTTACAACACGATGCTGAAAATTCCAATTTACAGTTAAGAATTTAATTACGAGAATGGAACTATACATTTCGGTAGATCAGGCTCTGCTGTGCATCTCTTGACATTGAAAATTCTGACTTGACAATTACGAATTATTACTCTAATTTGCAAAGTCGTAGTTGTAGTCCTGTGTTTAGAATCTCAACATTGAAAGCTATAGCAAAATCTGAAATGATATAACATGTGAGCAAACGAAAATGAAATCAAGCTTGGCTTTGTAATATTTGTTATATGAATAATATGTTGGTGGCACTGTAAGGCTATGTCAAATTTGAGATGAGCAGGTTAGGTTTTGTGTCAGTTTTGACACAGACTGACACGAAACCTAACCTGCCAACCTCGAATTTGACATAGACTTACAGTGCCACCAACATATTATTCATACAACAAATATTTCAAAGCCAAGCTAGAATTCATTTTCGTTTGCTCACATGTTATTAATAGTGACGGAAGACGTGTCAGACTGATAGTGGAAATTCCAATTAGCAATTATGGATTATCAACTGTTACCCTAAACTACATGGGTAGTTTAGGGTAACAGTTGGTAATCCATTTCAAAAATTATATTTACAATGCAGGCAAATCACGATAGATAACATTGTAGTTTATAACATGATACTGGAAATTCTGATTTACAGTTAAGGATAAGAAACTGAAATATACATTCCAACGCATCACATATTGAATATTCTGACTTGGCAATACTATGAATTTGTACTCTGAAATTTGCGAAGTCGTAGCAGCATCCCCCACTTTAAAATTTCAACACCAAATCCACTAAAATCATATATGAAATATTAATAGAAAGGGAAACGTGTAAGACAGATACTGGAAATTCTAATTAGCAATTATAGATTACGAATGAATTTTCACACACACACACACACACACCCACACACACTTTTCAAATCCATTGCCGCTCTGAAAAAAGTTTCCGACTACGGCCAGATTTGAACCCGCGTATACATGGTTGCAAAACTAGGGTTTTAGCCACCCAATCAGCCAAGCGGTCTAAAAAATTAGATTCATTCTATAATGAGATTATGGAAATATAAAGGTCGATGACTTAACGTTGTGAATTATCTGAACTTGTACGTTAGTGACAAAGAGTGTAATTTTTACAGTTTAAATAATCCGACTGCAAAACTGGAGGATTGTTCTATTAAAACTGACACGATTTGTCACTAAGCAGGAGTTTATATGATATACCACAAAAAATTTAAAGTTTATGTAGTAATATTTACAGTGCCTTTATACAAGACAGTGTGGCCATTGGGATGTCTTCGCCGCTATTGGTCGACGCGAATATCCGCCATTAACAGGCAAAATATTTAGTTACTTCTAAGTTGTTCTCAAAGAGGTTGGTAGAACCTGTCCATTTGGTTATGGAAGAAAATAAAACCTTTCAAATCTGACAATTGTAAATTGTCAGTGTCAAATAGTTCATTAGCGTCGCAAGCGGGTGAAATTTTATAATCTTTTTCCCTGAAAAACAGCGGAAATGAAACGAAGACTAAACACAGTTCAAATGGACGAAAAAGCGCAAAGGTATCGAGACGAGATAAAGTGACGAACGAGAAAATAAAACGCAGAATGAAGGAACCAGAATCAGTTGTGGACAGAATTGAACGGAAAGCGTTAAACTGGTTTGATCATCTGATGAGAATGGAGGAGACGACGTGGCCTATGAAGATCTTTAAATGGTCGCCGCCGGGTAAGAAAAAAAGAGGTAGACCACGCAAACCGTGGAATGAGGGTATTCGGAGAGCCATGGAGGAGACGAACCTGGAAGAAGTCCAAGCACAGGACAGGGACGTTTGGAGACAGGGAACAGGAAGACGGCATTTAGCTGTAATGTAAAGTACCATAACTGAAACCGGTTGTAAACTTCATGCAACACCTTAATGCACCACGAACGAACGCCAATGAAAAATGTCAATGTCCAAACATAACACTGCACGTGTAGCTAACATCAACTAGTTAAAATAACTAGCGCCAAAATCATGACCACTCAAAGACGTTCCATTATTTCTAAAGGCACTGTATATCTCTACGCTCAAATTTGCCTGAAAATGGCCGCCAACAATCGTATGGCCACACTGTCTTGTATATAGTCACTGTAGTAATATTTCGCTCCTTGAATTAATAGTTTCCTTGTATAATAGTAGTTACTAGGCAAAGCTAGTCGTACTATAATCGATTGGTCTTCCCAGATATTAATTCCGATTACCTTTCTCAAATTGTACGAGTGTATAATCTACGGTATAGGGATTCTCCCTCAAATTCTTATAGACTAAAGCATTTGTTCAAAAGCAAAATTTTCAAAATTATGTAGAAGTACACAGTTTGATTGATCAAGATTGATGGACCACGGGTTTATGTACGGATTATTTCCAGAATAGAAATGGATATATAAAGTAAAATGTACAAACCTTCCTGAAACGAGTATTTTAAATATTTGATACTGATACAAACTATCAGGATTGTCGAAGTGAGTGTCGTATAGCTTAATATGCGGAATTTTTACTTTACAAGTATGAATTAAAACTTATAAATCCATAAAATCAACACCTTGAGCCTAATACGTTAATAACCAGCTTTTTTGTCCGACTCTTCAGCGAAATATTTTGGACTCTTACAAAATTTATTTTGTTACCAAATAAAAGCATTTTTTTATTTCGATGCACGCTGCTATCAAACAGGCAATATAAATTCCTAAAGTCAAGGTTGGAATTTACAGTATGATACGGGAATTCTGAGTTATAATTATAATTTCACAGTAGGGAACTTGTCATGCGAATGCTGTAATTTATAATAGAAAATCTGTCTTTAAAATTATGATTTCTGCACCCAAAACTCGCAAAAACAACTTCTCCAGCTAGAATTTCTAGATTTGATAAAAATTGTTTGCTGCTGGAAATTGTAACTTTACTCTCACGAATTGCTATTATGGAATTTGCCAAGCGGTTCTGAACTAGAACTTCTATATTTACCTAATCAAAAGTTATTGTTTGAAATTATAAGCTCCTGCTTACACTATTCAAATTCACAATTTCCTAATAATAAATAATAAATAAATAAATAAACGTTTATTTAGCACTTGGCTAGCTTAAACTAATTACATAAAGAATGCTAATATTATTGAAAAAATAGTTCAATTTCTTAAGTAAATATTAAGATTCTTGCTAAAAGTTTTCAGATTATTTGCATTTTTTACCCATTCGGGTAGAGAGTTGTGCGAACGAATCCCACTATAAAACAATGATTTTTGAAGCGCTGTTGTTCTTATCCTAGGGATATTAAAATGATGATTCGATCTTAAATTGTGATCGTGAAAGTTTTCACGAGTCACAAGGTAT
This sequence comes from Agriotes lineatus, assembly GCA_940337035.1. Taxonomy (NCBI): domain Eukaryota; kingdom Metazoa; phylum Arthropoda; class Insecta; order Coleoptera; family Elateridae; genus Agriotes; species Agriotes lineatus. The sequence continues at coordinate 5,916 of CALNHX010003662.1, read as the reverse complement.
GATTTCAAATACGCCAGCTGTAAGTTATGTTCAATCTTGTAGATTAAAATGTGATTTGCCCGTTCAATACATTGACCTATATTAAGCCACTTTAACATGTTCAACATATTCTGTATTGGAGTGTATCTATCACAGTTCAATAAGATGCGCATCACTATATTTTGTTGTACTTGTAGTTTATAAATATTTTCCTTTGTACAAGAAAATAATAACGAGCAAGCATATGAAAAGTGCGGAAAAATTATAGTATTATACACTATCATTTTTGCCCACTGAGACAAACATTTTGAGACACGATAAAAAATCCTATTTTTTTACCAATTTTCTTACACATACAGTCTGTTCAACGAAAAAGGCCCCGCCTTCTAGCTACTTTATTATTTATTTTAGACCCAATAAACCTTATATCAAATCAGATGGCACATAAAAACCTACATTTTAACACAATCAACAAATTTTTATCTTCAATTGTTTCAGAGTGGTGACGCCACATGCAATTTTTTTAAATGACACTGTATATATTTTTTGACATTTTCTGGTAGAGGTTTTTTTTCTCTTTTCAACAATATAAATATTTCATGCACTTGCATAAAAAAAATTTCTTGAAAAATTACAAAAACTTTTTCACAGTGGGAGGAGGCCGTGATACAAAACTGTAAACAGAAGTGTAACTCAGAAAAACAAAACAAATAGTAGCCAAACGCTTTAACTATCAGATTTCCGAATAATCTAAAGTGTTTATTGTTTTGTTTTTCTGAGTTACACTTTTGTTTATAGTTTTGTATCGTGGCCTCCCACCGATAAAAAAGTTTTTTAATTTTTCTCAAAAATTTTCTTATGTAAAGGCATAAAATATTTATATTGTTGAAAAGAGAAAAAAACCTCTACCAGAAAATGTAAAAAAATATATACAGTGTCATTTAAAAAAATTGAAGATAAAAATTCTTTGATAGTGTTAAAATGTAGGTTTTTATGTGCCATTTGATTTGATAAGGTTTATTGGGTTTAAAATAAATAATAAAGTAGCTAGAAGGCGGGGCCTTTTTTGTTGAACAGACTATAATCAACATGATTACTAAAAGTTGAATGCGGGTCTAACATAACTCCCAAATACTTAATGCTAGAAAAAAATTTAATATCATCTCCATTTATGTTAAGTTTATATCCCAGAGCATAATATTTTTGGCACATTATCTTGGAACCAATAACCATACATTTTGTTTTAGAGCTATTTAACTTTAGTTTATTTTGGCATAGCCATCCGTATAATATTTGAAGTTCCTCGTTTAAAATCTTGGTTATTAGTTCAAAGTCTGTACCAGAAACCAATATTAAAGAGTCATCAGCAAATAAATTCACGAATGAGTTTCTTAGACAGTTCTGAATGTCATTCACATAAGCAATAAATAAAAGAGGCCCTAACACGCTTCCTTGTGGGACACCCCACACACTTTCTCTTGGGATGATACTTTATTATTTACTTTGGTACAATGGTTTCTAAGTGTCAAAAAATATTTTATCTAATCTAAAGCACTACCACTCAAGCCATATAATACAAGCTTCTGAACAAGTACATTCCTGTCAATAGTCTCAAAAGCACGCTTTAAATCTACGAATACACCTAAGGTTACTTTTGACTCACTCATGTCTCTCCTCCCGTTTGCGCACACATATTGTAGGGCTGACTCACACGAGTGTCGGCTCCTGAATCCTGATTGGCCATCGTATAGTAACCCATTATTTTCAAAATAGCCTTTTAATTGCTTACACACAACAGTTTCTAGTATTTTGTCCACTACAGGTAACAAGTTTATAGGGCGTAGATCACTAATAGCACATGGTTTAGAAACCTTTGGTATGGGAACTATGACGCTTCTTTTTAATTCATCTGGAATTTTTCCTGCTTTTATGGAGGTATTTACTAGATATAGAAGTGGAAACCCTATGGCACAAAATATGTCTTTAAGAAATTTTATGGTAAGAGTACCATCACTAGTGCTTTTATTTTTTAGACCATACACCACTTTTCTAAGCTGAGACAACGTTAATGTTTGGAAATTTGGTAAACTACACTGCGCATTATTAATAACGGATATCGATGGTTTAGGTTCTATACTGTCAGAAATTTCTTGTAGACTGTCAGCATAAAAGTCGTTTATATTTTCTTCCACACTATTAGAATATTGGCCAAAGTCAATGTTTGTAAAATCTGCAGTCTTATCTTGTCTGCCCACTAACGACTTTAATATAGACCACATCTTCTTTCCGTTTCCCTTACATTCATCAATATTTTTGTTGAAGTATTCTGCCTTTTCATTTCTTAAAACAGAAATTACCTTATTCCTATTTCTTTTTAGTCATTCCAGTCGTTTTCTGCTCTTGTAATATTGAACTTCTTGTATGCCGTATCTCTAACTTGTTGTGCTTTTTTTACTTCATGCGTTATCCAAGGGTATTTTTGTTGCTTAATATGTCTTTCCTGAAGTGGAGTGTACCTATCCAATGCTTCCTGTATGAATTTTATTAAGTCACTATAAATTACATTAACTTCTGTGGAGGTATTATTCCAATCTTGACCAACTAAAGTTTCAATAATTTTATTTACACTTTCTCGATTTAAATGACGATAAAACGGCAATTCCGCTGGTGAAGATTGGTCGCTGGACAGGGTTATATACGCACCAATAATTTCATGGTCGGTGGTTGCAGGAAATACTCGTGGGGTTTCAACTAAGTTATAGTCATTTGTTATAATATGATCTATTAACGTTGCAGAGCGATTGGTGACTCTAGACTCCTGAGTGACAACTTGTTTAAAGCCTGCTGCCTGAATGATGTTCTTGAAATTTCTGGATACGGAATCATATTTCAACAAGTCAATATTGATATCACCCATTACAACTGTTCTTTGGCTCTGAGTAATGTGTTCATTTATTTTATCCTCCAAATATAAGAGAAAGCTTCTAACTAATCCATTCGGAGACCTGTAAACTGAGGCCAAAGTAGTATTTTCATTTTTTAATTTAAGCTCTATTCCCACTGACCAGTAGTTGTAGTCTTCTGAGTCATTCCAAATAATTTCAAAGTTTAAATTTTCTTTGAAAGTAAAGTAAAATTCTGCACATAAAAGAATAAATATAATAAATTGAAATATAAGAAATTCAAATACCACGCCTAAATTCAACACTCATACAACAATGCGAGTACAATCTCATTAAAATAGCAGAGAGCAGAGTCAATTTATACCAGCTTTCTTGAAAATATTGTTTGAAACTCGTTCTCTTACTATTCTGGAAGCACTACACGCTAAATTACCGTGATCGAGTGATAAATGTAAGGATCCACACACCTGGAAGCTGCTTTAAAAATTGGTCACCAAAACCACAGTTGTGATAGTAGGGAAGTAAGGTAATCGTGAAGGCGCGATGCTAACCACATCCTAAATGGAGTTCAGCGTCCCGAGCGAGCTAAATTAATTGCTTCAGCAGTGCCGTAACTAGGTATAGGCAGAGTAGGCCCCCGCCTACAGGCGCAAGCGACCAGGGGCGCCAAAATGGCAATGGGAAAAATATTTCTTTCATACTAATGAAACAAACACAAATCAAGGAGTGGGCAATTTTACGGACAAATTAATTTGTAATATTAAAGATTTTACCCTAAATAATATAGGTAATCATGGGAATTGCTCCCAATCTGGTCGACACATTACATTCCATGCTAACGATCATTTTATAAATTATAACAAATTACGAAGTTTCTAAAGTCAATTATTTGTCAAGACAGGGTGTCTCACACAGACTTAATATCAATAGAGATATAGTCCTGGAAACACACCAAGTCAAAATTCCTTCTCTTTTTATTTATAGTAAACTGGACGAGAAAGAAAATTACTAGAAAAAGGAACGTCGTAACTAAATTTTAATTATTGAAACGTCACCTGTCATTAAGCATTGACAAATTATTAGATCAAATTTATCCCTTGCTTTTTTAAATTTCTTCCAACATGAAACGTTTTAGTGACCAATCTAAAAACTTTATTTTGAATGTAGTCTCTTACTTTAAGAGACATAATAATTATTGTCAAGCTCAAGGAAAAAATAGCATGAAAATAGCAGCCGAAGCATTGAAAATTTCCGAAAGAACTATTTATCGGGTAAAGAATTCATCTACTTATTCAGATGTAGTCTCTGCAGAGACAGTTTCGAAAAAAGCCAAAGAGAACAAAACTAAGGTAAATCCCACCATTTTACACTCATTACGAGAAATAATTCACAAGATGTACGTTGAAAAAGAGCACGTAACAATTAACTCGCTCCATCAACGATTTTCCGAAGAATGGCCAGATTTTCCCTGTTCACCAAGATCAGTAAATACCTGGATTCATAAAATTGGTTTCAAATTCAAGAGAAGTAGTAACAGGCAGTTTCTAGTAGAACAACCATCTATTAGTGGCAGGCGTACGTCATTCATCAGACAATATACAAAAGAGAAAAGTTTAAAGAATTTTAAGCCAGTATTTATTGATGAGACTTGGATTTTCAGCTAAGGTGGTAACAGAAGAACTTGGCAAAACGGAACAATGGCTACTGCAAGCAAAAAAACGGGAGACGGAGTGAGATACATTATCGTTAATGCAGGAAATGAGAATGGATTTATCGAAAATGCAAGTTTGATTTTTAAAAGTAAAACCAAGAGTGGTGACTATCACGACAATATGAACGCAAACAATTTTAAGAAGTGGTTTAAAACTCAACTGATACCAAGCTTGAATGTACCATCGCTAATTGTAATGGATAACGCCAGTTATCATTCTAGATGCCAAGAAGAAGTCCCTTGCCAAAGCTGGACAAAAAAGAAAATGATCCAATGGTTACAAATTAAGGGCCGCAATGTAAGATGAAATATGGGATACAGTAAGTTTGAAATTACCGCCCTATCATTGCCATTATAATGCAATAGAAATGGTGTGGTCAGAGGCTAAACGGCTGTATGACGCAGGAATTTTACAAACTAAATCATCCCCAGAGGATGTAGTAAATGTCTGGTCTAAGGCGTTAGATGCTGTTAGTGATGAACATTGGAATAATTATGTTCGACATACAGAAAAAGTAATCTTTTCAGCGTGGGAGACCGAAAAATATATAGATGCTTCCAATATTGAACCCGTTGTAATTACTTTAAGTTCAGAAGACAGCGATACGTCGAACGAAGGGTCAATGAGCTTTGATGAAAATGATTTTGAATAAAAATTGTTTCTTTTTTACATAATGAATATTGATTGCTGTTAATACATTTTTAACTAAAATATAATTCTTAGAAGTTGTATTCCTGTCTAACAATTAATGCATCTCCAAAGGCATCACCTGGGGTGCGAATTATTAAATAGTAAATTGATCCAACGTTGAATTGTCAATAATTATTGACTCACCCATGTATATTCGTTACCACGATTAACACGAAAAACTGAAATAAGAATACACATACAAAAAGTAACTAAAAAAACGTTACTCTTTTGTTTTTTGACTTGGTGTATTTCCAGGACTATACCTCTTACAAATTATCCTTATTGAACAATATATTTAAAAATTTGCAACAAAAAAAGGAAGAAAAACTTGTAGCTAAAATAAATACCAATACATTAAACTTTTAAGGTTAGGTAACAGGTACAAAAAGTAGGGACCTCGGTAGGCTACGGCGATTGCCGTTGCAGCCGAGGTCACAGTGGAAATCGTGATCGTTCAGGCCGGAGCGGTTGAGAGTTCAACTCCCGGCACGGGCGGTCTAGATTTTCACTTAGTTAAGGCTTAGGTTTAAGTGACGCCCGCGCCCCCTGAAGTAATGCTCGAGCGGTTCCGGGGGGCAACGGTAGTAGGTAGGAGAAAATTTAAAAAAGGTACGAAAAGTACCTTTAAGTAT